>CAVMJV010000550.1:0-22647 GCA_963681835.1 Meloidogyne enterolobii
GTCTTGGTATATTAAATTCTATATTTAATGATGATTCGAATGATATATCGTAACCCAATTCGCGATGATTACTTCATTGGGCAAATCCACTTTGAAAATTTTAGTGAAAAAAAATACCCCAAAATTTTTAATCCATAAATAACTTACTGTATATTAATAGAGTATAGTTCGTCTTGGTATATTAAATTCTATATTTAATGATGATTCGAATGATATATCGTAACCCAATTCGCGATGATTACTTCATTGGGCAAATCCACCTTGAAAATTTTAGTGAAAAAAAAATACCCCAAAATTATTTATCCATAAATAACTTACTGTATATTAATAGGATATAGTTCTTTTTGGTATATTAGATTCTATATTTAATGATGATTCGAATGATATATCGTAACCCAATTCGCGATGATTACTTCATTGGGCAAATCCACTTTGAAAATTTTAGTGAAAAAAAATACCCCAAAATTTTTAATCCATAAATAACTTACTGTATATTAATAGAGTATAGTTCGTCTTGGTATATTAAATTCTATATTTAATGATGATTCGAATGATATATCGTAACCCAATTCGCGATGATTACTTCATTGGGCAAATCCACTTTGAAAATTTTAGTGAAAAAAAATACCCCAAAATTTTTAATCCATAAATAACTTACTGTATATTAATAGAGTATAGTTCGTCTTGGTATATTAAATTCTATATTTAATGATGATTCGAATGATATATCGTAACCCAATTCGCGATGATTACTTCATTGGGCAAATCCACCTTGAAAATTTTAGTGAAAAAAAAATACCCCAAAATTATTTAATCCATAAATAACTTACTGTATATTAATAGGATATAGTTCTTTCTTGGTATATTAGATTCTATATTTAATGATGATTCGAATGATATATCGTAACCCAATTCGCGATGATTACTTCATTGGGCAAATCCACTTTGAAAATTTTAGTGAAAAAAAATACCCCAAAATTTTTAATCCATAAATAACTTACTGTATATTAATAGAGTATAGTTCGTCTTGGTATATTAAATTCTATATTTAATGATGATTCGAATGATATATCGTAACCCAATTCGCGATGATTACTTCATTGGGCAAATCCACTTTGAAAATTTTAGTGAAAAAAAATACCCCAAAATTTTTAATCCATAAATAACTTACTGTATATTAATAGAGTATAGTTCGTCTTGGTATATTAAATTCTATATTTAATGATGATTCGAATGATATATCGTAACCCAATTCGCGATGATTACTTCATTGGGCAAATCCACTTTGAAAATTTTAGTGAAAAAAAATACCCCAAAATTTTTAATCCATAAATAACTTACTGTATATTAATAGAGTATAGTTCGTCTTGGTATATTAAATTCTATATTTAATGATGATTCGAATGATATATCGTAACCCAATTCGCGATGATTACTTCATTGGGCAAATCCACCTTGAAAATTTTAGTGAAAAAAAAATACCCCAAAATTTTTAATCCATAAATAACTTACTGTATATTAATAGAGTATAGTTCGTCTTGGTATATTAAATTCTATATTTAATGATGATTCGAATGATATATCGTAACCCAATTCGCGATGATTACTTCATTGGGCAAATCCACCTTGAAAATTTTAGTGAAAAAAAAATACCCCAAAATTTTTAATCCATAAATAACTTACTGTATATTAATAGAGTATAGTTCGTCTTGGTATATTAAATTCTATATTTAATGATGATTCGAATTATATATCGTAACCCAATTCGCGATGATTACTTCATTGGGCAAATCCACTTTGAAAATTTTAGTGAAAAAAAATACCCCAAAATTTTTAATCCATAAATAACTTACTGTATATTAATAGAGTATAGTTCGTCTTGGTATATTAAATTCTATATTTAATGATGATTCGAATGATATATCGTAACCCAATTCGCGATGATTACTTCATTGGGCAAATCCACCTTGAAAATTTTAGTGAAAAAAAAATACCCCAAAATTTTTAATCCATAAATAACTTACTGTATATTAATAGAGTATAGTTCGTCTTGGTATATTAAATTCTATATTTAATGATGATTCGAATGATATATCGTAACCCAATTCGCGATGATTACTTCATTGGGCAAATCCACTTTGAAAATTTTAGTGAAAAAAAATACCCCAAAATTTTTAATCCATAAATAACTTACTGTATATTAATAGAGTATAGTTCGTCTTGGTATATTAAATTCTATATTTAATGATGATTCGAATGATATATCGTAACCCAATTCGCGATGATTACTTCATTGGGCAAATCCACTTTGAAAATTTTAGTGAAAAAAAATACCCCAAAATTTTTAATCCATAAATAACTTACTGTATATTAATAGAGTATAGTTCGTCTTGGTATATTAAATTCTATATTTAATGATGATTCGAATGATATATCGTAACCCAATTCGCGATGATTACTTCATTGGGCAAATCCACTTTGAAAATTTTAGTGAAAAAAAATACCCCAAAATTTTTAATCCATAAATAACTTACTGTATATTAATAGAGTATAGTTCGTCTTGGTATATTAAATTCTATATTTAATGATGATTCGAATGATATATCGTAACCCAATTCGCGATGATTACTTCATTGGGCAAATCCACTTTGAAAATTTTAGTGAAAAAAAATACCCCAAAATTTTTAATCCATAAATAACTTACTGTATATTAATAGAGTATAGTTCGTCTTGGTATATTAAATTCTATATTTAATGATGATTCGAATGATATATCGTAACCCAATTCGCGATGATTACTTCATTGGGCAAATCCACTTTGAAAATTTTAGTGAAAAAAAATACCCCAAAATTTTTAATCCATAAATAACTTACTGTATATTAATAGAGTATAGTTCGTCTTGGTATATTAAATTCTATATTTAATGATGATTCGAATGATATATCGTAACCCAATTCGCGATGATTACTTCATTGGGCAAATCCACCTTGAAAATTTTAGTGAAAAAAAAATACCCCAAAATTTTTAATCCATAAATAACTTACTGTATATTAATAGAGTATAGTTCGTCTTGGTATATTAAATTCTATATTTAATGATGATTCGAATGATATATCGTAACCCAATTCGCGATGATTACTTCATTGGGCAAATCCACTTTGAAAATTTTAGTGAAAAAAAATACCCCAAAATTTTTAATCCATAAATAACTTACTGTATATTAATAGAGTATAGTTCGTCTTGGTATATTAAATTCTATATTTAATGATGATTCGAATGATATATCGTAACCCAATTCGCGATGATTACTTCATTGGGCAAATCCACCTTGAAAATTTTAGTGAAAAAAAAATACCCCAAAATTTTTAATCCATAAATAACTTACTGTATATTAATAGAGTATAGTTCGTCTTGGTATATTAAATTCTATATTTAATGATGATTCGAATGATATATCGTAACCCAATTCGCGATGATTACTTCATTGGGCAAATCCACCTTGAAAATTTTAGTGAAAAAAAAATACCCCAAAATTTTTAATCCATAAATAACTTACTGTATATTAATAGAGTATAGTTCGTCTTGGTATATTAAATTCTATATTTAATGATGATTCGAATGATATATCGTAACCCAATTCGCGATGATTACTTCATTGGGCAAATCCACCTTGAAAATTTTAGTGAAAAAAAAATACCCCAAAATTTTTAATCCATAAATAACTTACTGTATATTAATAGAGTATAGTTCGTCTTGGTATATTAAATTCTATATTTAATGATGATTCGAATGATATATCGTAACCCAATTCGCGATGATTACTTCATTGGGCAAATCCACTTTGAAAATTTTAGTGAAAAAAAATACCCCAAAATTTTTAATCCATAAATAACTTACTGTATATTAATAGAGTATAGTTCGTCTTGGTATATTAAATTCTATATTTAATGATGATTCGAATGATATATCGTAACCCAATTCGCGATGATTACTTCATTGGGCAAATCCACCTTGAAAATTTTAGTGAAAAAAAAATACCCCAAAATTTTTAATCCATAAATAACTTACTGTATATTAATAGAGTATAGTTCGTCTTGGTATATTAAATTCTATATTTAATGATGATTCGAATGATATATCGTAACCCAATTCGCGATGATTACTTCATTGGGCAAATCCACTTTGAAAATTTTAGTGAAAAAAAATACCCCAAAATTTTTAATCCATAAATAACTTACTGTATATTAATAGAGTATAGTTCGTCTTGGTATATTAAATTCTATATTTAATGATGATTCGAATGATATATCGTAACCCAATTCGCGATGATTACTTCATTGGGCAAATCCACCTTGAAAATTTTAGTGAAAAAAAAATACCCCAAAATTATTTATCCATAAATAACTTACTGTATATTAATAGGATATAGTTCTTTTTGGTATATTAGATTCTATATTTAATGATGATTCGAATGATATATCGTAACCCAATTCGCGATGATTACTTCATTGGGCAAATCCACTTTGAAAATTTTAGTGAAAAAAAATACCCCAAAATTTTTAATCCATAAATAACTTACTGTATATTAATAGAGTATAGTTCGTCTTGGTATATTAAATTCTATATTTAATGATGATTCGAATGATATATCGTAACCCAATTCGCGATGATTACTTCATTGGGCAAATCCACCTTGAAAATTTTAGTGAAAAAAAAATACCCCAAAATTTTTAATCCATAAATAACTTACTGTATATTAATAGAGTATAGTTCGTCTTGGTATATTAAATTCTATATTTAATGATGATTCGAATGATATATCGTAAACCAATTCGCGATGATTACTTCATTGGGCAAATCCACCTTGAAAATTTTAGTGAAAAAAAAATACCCCAAAATTATTTATCCATAAATAACTTACTGTATATTAATAGGATATAGTTCTTTTTGGTATATTAGATTCTATATTTAATGATGATTCGAATGATATATCGTAACCCAATTCGCGATGATTACTTCATTGGGCAAATCCACCTTGAAAATTTTAGTGAAAAAAAAATACCCCAAAATTTTTAATCCATAAATAACTTACTGTATATTAATAGAGTATAGTTCGTCTTGGTATATTAAATTCTATATTTAATGATGATTCGAATGATATATCGTAAACCAATTCGCGATGATTACTTCATTGGGCAAATCCACCTTGAAAATTTTAGTGAAAAAAAAATACCCCAAAATTATTTATCCATAAATAACTTACTGTATATTAATAGGATATAGTTCTTTTTGGTATATTAGATTCTATATTTAATGATGATTCGAATGATATATCGTAACCCAATTCGCGATGATTACTTCATTGGGCAAATCCACCTTGAAAATTTTAGTGAAAAAAAATACCCCAAAATTTTTAATCCATAAATAACTTACTGTATATTAATAGAGTATAGTTCGTCTTAATATATTAAATTCTATATTTAATGATGATTCGAATGATATATCGTAACCCAATTCGCGATGATTACTTCATTGGGCAAATCCACCTTGAAAATTTTAGTGAATAAAAAATACCCCAAAATTTTTAATCCATAAATAACTTACTGTATATTAATAGAGTATAGTTCGTCTTGGTATATTAAATTCTATATTTAATGATGATTCGAATGATATATCGTAACCCAATTCGCGATGATTACTTCATTGGGCAAATCCACCTTGAAAATTTTAGTGAAAAAAAAATACCCCAAAATTTTTAATCCATAAATAACTTACTGTATATTAATAGAGTATAGTTCGTCTTAATATATTAAATTCTATATTTAATGATGATTCGAATGATATATCGTAACCCAATTCGCGATGATTACTTCATTGGGCAAATCCACCTTGAAAATTTTAGTGAAAAAAAAATACCCCAAAATTTTTAATCCATAAATAACTTACTGTATATTAATAGAGTATAGTTCGTCTTGGTATATTAAATTCTATATTTAATGATGATTCGAATGATATATCGTAACCCAATTCGCGATGATTACTTCATTGGGCAAATCCACCTTGAAAATTTTAGTGAAAAAAAAATACCCCAAAATTTTTAATCCATAAATAACTTACTGTATATTAATAGAGTATAGTTCGTCTTAATATATTAAATTCTATATTTAATGATGATTCGAATGATATATCGTAACCCAATTCGCGATGATTACTTCATTGGGCAAATCCACCTTGAAAATTTTAGTGAAAAAAAAATACCCCAAAATTATTTATCCATAAATAACTTACTGTATATTAATAGAGTATAGTTCGTCTTAATATATTAAATTCTATATTTAATGATGATTCGAATGATATATCGTAACCCAATTCGCGATGATTACTTCATTGGGCAAATCCACCTTGAAAATTTTAGTGAAAAAAAAATACCCCAAAATTTTTAATCCATAAATAACTTACTGTATATTAATAGAGTATAGTTCGTCTTAATATATTAAATTCTATATTTAATGATGATTCGAATGATATATCGTAACCCAATTCGCGATGATTACTTCATTGGGCAAATCCACCTTGAAAATTTTAGTGAAAAAAAAATACCCCAAAATTATTTATCCATAAATAACTTACTGTATATTAATAGAGTATAGTTCGTCTTAATATATTAAATTCTATATTTAATGATGATTCGAATGATATATCGTAACCCAATTCGCGATGATTACTTCATTGGGCAAATCCACCTTGAAAATTTTAGTGAAAAAAAAATACCCCAAAATTTTTAATCCATAAATAACTTACTGTATATTAATAGAGTATAGTTCGTCTTGGTATATTAAATTCTATATTTAATGATGATTCGAATGATATATCGTAACCCAATTCGCGATGATTACTTCATTGGGCAAATCCACCTTGAAAATTTTAGTGAAAAAAAAATACCCCAAAATTATTTATCCATAAATAACTTACTGTATATTAATAGAGTATAGTTCGTCTTAATATATTAAATTCTATATTTAATGATGATTCGAATGATATATCGTAACCCAATTCGCGATGATTACTTCATTGGGCAAATCCACCTTGAAAATTTTAGTGAAAAAAAAATACCCCAAAATTTTTAATCCATAAATAACTTACTGTATATTAATAGAGTATAGTTCGTCTTGGTATATTAAATTCTATATTTAATGATGATTCGAATGATATATCGTAACCCAATTCGCGATGATTACTTCATTGGGCAAATCCACCTTGAAAATTTTAGTGAAAAAAAAATACCCCAAAATTTTTAATCCATAAATAACTTACTGTATATTAATAGAGTATAGTTCGTCTTAATATATTAAATTCTATATTTAATGATGATTCGAATGATATATCGTAACCCAATTCGCGATGATTACTTCATTGGGCAAATCCACCTTGAAAATTTTAGTGAAAAAAAAATACCCCAAAATTATTTATCCATAAATAACTTACTGTATATTAATAGAGTATAGTTCGTCTTAATATATTAAATTCTATATTTAATGATGATTCGAATGATATATCGTAACCCAATTCGCGATGATTACTTTATTGGGCAAATCCACCTTGAAAATTTTAGTGAAAAAAAAATACCCCAAAATTTTTAATCCATAAATAACTTACTGTATATTAATAGAGTATAGTTCGTCTTGGTATATTAAATTCTATATTTAATGATGATTCGAATGATATATCGTAACCCAATTCGCGATGATTACTTCATTGGGCAAATCCACCTTGAAAATTTTAGTGAAAAAAAAATACCCCAAAATTATTTATCCATAAATAACTTACTGTATATTAATAGGATATAGTTCTTTTTGGTATATTAGATTCTATATTTAATGATGATTCGAATGATATATCGTAACCCAATTCGCGATGATTACTTCATTGGGCAAATCCACCTTGAAAATTTTAGTGAAAAAAAAATACCCCAAAATTTTTAATCCATAAATAACTTACTGTATATTAATAGGATATAGTTCTTCTTGGTATATTAAATTCTATATTTAATGATGATTCGAATGATATATCGTAACCCAATTCGCGATGATTACTTCATTGGGCAAATCCACCTTGAAAATTTTAGTGAAAAAAAAATACCCCAAAATTATTTATCCATAAATAACTTACTGTATATTAATAGAGTATAGTTCGTCTTGGTATATTAAATTCTATATTTAATGATGATTCGAATGGTATATCGTAACCCAATTCGCGATGATTACTTCATTGGGCAAATCCACTTTGAAAATTTTAGTGAAAAAAAAATACCCCAAAATTTTTAATCCATAAATAACTTACTGTATATTAATAGGGTATAGTTCGTCTTGGTATATTAAATTCTATATTTAATGATGATTCGAATGGTATATCGTAACCCAATTCGCGATGATTACTTCATTGGGCAAATCCACCTTGAAAATTTTAGTGAAAAAAAAATACCCCAAAATTATTTATCCATAAATAACTTACTGTATATTAATAGGATATAGTTCTTCTTGGTATATTAAATTCTATATTTAATGATGATTCGAATGGTATATCGTAACCCAATTCGCGATGATTACTTCATTGGGCAAATCCACTTTGAAAATTTTAGTGAAAAAAAAATACCCCAAAATTATTTATCCATAAATAACTTACTGTATATTAATAGGATATAGTTCTTTTTGGTATATTAGATTCTATATTTAATGATGATTCGAATGATATATCGTAACCCAATTCGCGATGATTACTTCATTGGGCAAATCCACCTTGAAAATTTTAGTGAAAAAAAAATACCCCAAAATTATTTATCCATAAATAACTTACTGTATATTAATAGGATATAGTTCTTTTTGGTATATTAGATTCTATATTTAATGATGATTCGAATGATATATCGTAACCCAATTCGCGATGATTACTTCATTGGGCAAATCCACCTTGAAAATTTTAGTGAAAAAAAAATACCCCAAAATTATTTATCCATAAATAACTTACTGTATATTAATAGGATATAGTTCTTTTTGGTATATTAGATTCTATATTTAATGATGATTCGAATGATATATCGTAACCCAATTCGCGATGATTACTTCATTGGGCAAATCCACCTTGAAAATTTTAGTGAAAAAAAAATACCCCAAAATTATTTATCCATAAATAACTTACTGTATATTAATAGGATATAGTTCTTTTTGGTATATTAGATTCTATATTTAATGATGATTCGAATGATATATCGTAACCCAATTCGCGATGATTACTTCATTGGGCAAATCCACCTTGAAAATTTTAGTGAAAAAAAAATACCCCAAAATTATTTATCCATAAATAACTTACTGTATATTAATAGGATATAGTTCTTTTTGGTATATTAGATTCTATATTTAATGATGATTCGAATGATATATCGTAACCCAATTCGCGATGATTACTTCATTGGGCAAATCCACCTTGAAAATTTTAGTGAAAAAAAAATACCCCAAAATTATTTATCCATAAATAACTTACTGTATATTAATAGGATATAGTTCTTTTTGGTATATTAGATTCTATATTTAATGATGATTCGAATGATATATCGTAACCCAATTCGCGATGATTACTTCATTGGGCAAATCCACCTTGAAAATTTTAGTGAAAAAAAAATACCCCAAAATTATTTATCCATAAATAACTTACTGTATATTAATAGGATATAGTTCTTTTTGGTATATTAGATTCTATATTTAATGATGATTCGAATGATATATCGTAACCCAATTCGCGATGATTACTTCATTGGGCAAATCCACCTTGAAAATTTTAGTGAAAAAAAAATACCCCAAAATTATTTATCCATAAATAACTTACTGTATATTAATAGGATATAGTTCTTTTTGGTATATTAGATTCTATATTTAATGATGATTCGAATGATATATCGTAACCCAATTCGCGATGATTACTTCATTGGGCAAATCCACCTTGAAAATTTTAGTGAAAAAAAAATACCCCAAAATTATTTATCCATAAATAACTTACTGTATATTAATAGGATATAGTTCTTTTTGGTATATTAGATTCTATATTTAATGATGATTCGAATGATATATCGTAACCCAATTCGCGATGATTACTTCATTGGGCAAATCCACCTTGAAAATTTTAGTGAAAAAAAAATACCCCAAAATTATTTATCCATAAATAACTTACTGTATATTAATAGGATATAGTTCTTTTTGGTATATTAGATTCTATATTTAATGATGATTCGAATGATATATCGTAACCCAATTCGCGATGATTACTTCATTGGGCAAATCCACCTTGAAAATTTTAGTGAAAAAAAAATACCCCAAAATTATTTATCCATAAATAACTTACTGTATATTAATAGGATATAGTTCTTTTTGGTATATTAGATTCTATATTTAATGATGATTCGAATGATATATCGTAACCCAATTCGCGATGATTACTTCATTGGGCAAATCCACCTTGAAAATTTTAGTGAAAAAAAAATACCCCAAAATTATTTATCCATAAATAACTTACTGTATATTAATAGGATATAGTTCTTTTTGGTATATTAGATTCTATATTTAATGATGATTCGAATGATATATCGTAACCCAATTCGCGATGATTACTTCATTGGGCAAATCCACCTTGAAAATTTTAGTGAAAAAAAAATACCCCAAAATTATTTATCCATAAATAACTTACTGTATATTAATAGGATATAGTTCTTTTTGGTATATTAGATTCTATATTTAATGATGATTCGAATGATATATCGTAACCCAATTCGCGATGATTACTTCATTGGGCAAATCCACCTTGAAAATTTTAGTGAAAAAAAAATACCCCAAAATTATTTATCCATAAATAACTTACTGTATATTAATAGGATATAGTTCTTTTTGGTATATTAGATTCTATATTTAATGATGATTCGAATGATATATCGTAACCCAATTCGCGATGATTACTTCATTGGGCAAATCCACCTTGAAAATTTTAGTGAAAAAAAAATACCCCAAAATTATTTATCCATAAATAACTTACTGTATATTAATAGGATATAGTTCTTTTTGGTATATTAGATTCTATATTTAATGATGATTCGAATGATATATCGTAACCCAATTCGCGATGATTACTTCATTGGGCAAATCCACCTTGAAAATTTTAGTGAAAAAAAAATACCCCAAAATTATTTATCCATAAATAACTTACTGTATATTAATAGGATATAGTTCTTTTTGGTATATTAGATTCTATATTTAATGATGATTCGAATGATATATCGTAACCCAATTCGCGATGATTACTTCATTGGGCAAATCCACCTTGAAAATTTTAGTGAAAAAAAAATACCCCAAAATTATTTATCCATAAATAACTTACTGTATATTAATAGGATATAGTTCTTTTTGGTATATTAGATTCTATATTTAATGATGATTCGAATGATATATCGTAACCCAATTCGCGATGATTACTTCATTGGGCAAATCCACCTTGAAAATTTTAGTGAAAAAAAAATACCCCAAAATTATTTATCCATAAATAACTTACTGTATATTAATAGGATATAGTTCTTTTTGGTATATTAGATTCTATATTTAATGATGATTCGAATGATATATCGTAACCCAATTCGCGATGATTACTTCATTGGGCAAATCCACCTTGAAAATTTTAGTGAAAAAAAAATACCCCAAAATTATTTATCCATAAATAACTTACTGTATATTAATAGGATATAGTTCTTTTTGGTATATTAGATTCTATATTTAATGATGATTCGAATGATATATCGTAACCCAATTCGCGATGATTACTTCATTGGGCAAATCCACCTTGAAAATTTTAGTGAAAAAAAAATACCCCAAAATTATTTATCCATAAATAACTTACTGTATATTAATAGGATATAGTTCTTTTTGGTATATTAGATTCTATATTTAATGATGATTCGAATGATATATCGTAACCCAATTCGCGATGATTACTTCATTGGGCAAATCCACCTTGAAAATTTTAGTGAAAAAAAAATACCCCAAAATTATTTATCCATAAATAACTTACTGTATATTAATAGGATATAGTTCTTTTTGGTATATTAGATTCTATATTTAATGATGATTCGAATGATATATCGTAACCCAATTCGCGATGATTACTTCATTGGGCAAATCCACCTTGAAAATTTTAGTGAAAAAAAAATACCCCAAAATTATTTATCCATAAATAACTTACTGTATATTAATAGGATATAGTTCTTTTTGGTATATTAGATTCTATATTTAATGATGATTCGAATGATATATCGTAACCCAATTCGCGATGATTACTTCATTAGGCAAATCCACCTTGAAAATTTTAGTGAAAAAAAAATACCCCAAAATTATTTATCCATAAATAACTTACTGTATATTAATAGGATATAGTTCTTTTTGGTATATTAGATTCTATATTTAATGATGATTCGAATGATATATCGTAACCCAATTCGCGATGATTACTTCATTGGGCAAATCCACCTTGAAAATTTTAGTGAAAAAAAAATACCCCAAAATTATTTATCCATAAATAACTTACTGTATATTAATAGGATATAGTTCTTTTTGGTATATTAGATTCTATATTTAATGATGATTCGAATGATATATCGTAACCCAATTCGCGATGATTACTTCATTGGGCAAATCCACCTTGAAAATTTTAGTGAAAAAAAAATACCCCAAAATTATTTATCCATAAATAACTTACTGTATATTAATAGGATATAGTTCTTTTTGGTATATTAGATTCTATATTTAATGATGATTCGAATGATATATCGTAACCCAATTCGCGATGATTACTTCATTGGGCAAATCCACCTTGAAAATTTTAGTGAAAAAAAAAATACCCCAAAATTATTTATCCATAAATAACTTACTGTATATTAATAGGATATAGTTCTTTTTGGTATATTAGATTCTATATTTAATGATGATTCGAATGATATATCGTAACCCAATTCGCGATGATTACTTCATTGGGCAAATCCACCTTGAAAATTTTAGTGAAAAAAAAATACCCCAAAATTTTTAATCCATAAATAACTTACTGTATATTAATAGAGTATAGTTCGTCTTAATATATTAAATTCTATATTTAATGATGATTCGAATGATATATCGTAACCCAATTCGCGATGATTACTTCATTGGGCAAATCCACCTTGAAAATTTTAGTGAAAAAAAAATACCCCAAAATTATTTATCCATAAATAACTTACTGTATATTAATAGGATATAGTTCTTTTTGGTATATTAGATTCTATATTTAATGATGATTCGAATGATATATCGTAACCCAATTCGCGATGATTACTTCATTGGGCAAATCCACCTTGAAAATTTTAGTGAAAAAAAAATACCCCAAAATTATTTATCCATAAATAACTTACTGTATATTAATAGGATATAGTTCTTTTTGGTATATTAGATTCTATATTTAATGATGATTCGAATGATATATCGTAACCCAATTCGCGATGATTACTTCATTGGGCAAATCCACCTTGAAAATTTTAGTGAAAAAAAAATACCCCAAAATTATTTATCCATAAATAACTTACTGTATATTAATAGGATATAGTTCTTTTTGGTATATTAGATTCTATATTTAATGATGATTCGAATGATATATCGTAACCCAATTCGCGATGATTACTTCATTGGGCAAATCCACCTTGAAAATTTTAGTGAAAAAAAAATACCCCAAAATTATTTATCCATAAATAACTTACTGTATATTAATAGGATATAGTTCTTTTTGGTATATTAGATTCTATATTTAATGATGATTCGAATGATATATCGTAACCCAATTCGCGATGATTACTTCATTGGGCAAATCCACCTTGAAAATTTTAGTGAAAAAAAAATACCCCAAAATTTTTAATCCATAAATAACTTACTGTATATTAATAGAGTATAGTTCGTCTTAATATATTAAATTCTATATTTAATGATGATTCGAATGATATATCGTAACCCAATTCGCGATGATTACTTCATTGGGCAAATCCACCTTGAAAATTTTAGTGAAAAAAAAATACCCCAAAATTATTTATCCATAAATAACTTACTGTATATTAATAGAGTATAGTTCGTCTTGGTATATTAAATTCTATATTTAATGATGATTCGAATGATATATCGTAACCCAATTCGCGATGATTACTTCATTGGGCAAATCCACCTTGAAAATTTTAGTGAAAAAAAAATACCCCAAAATTATTTATCCATAAATAACTTACTGTATATTAATAGGATATAGTTCTTTTTGGTATATTAGATTCTATATTTAATGATGATTCGAATGATATATCGTAACCCAATTCGCGATGATTACTTCATTGGGCAAATCCACCTTGAAAATTTTAGTGAAAAAAAAATACCCCAAAATTTTTAATCCATAAATAACTTACTGTATATTAATAGAGTATAGTTCGTCTTGGTATATTAAATTCTATATTTAATGATGATTCGAATGATATATCGTAACCCAATTCGCGATGATTACTTCATTGGGCAAATCCACCTTGAAAATTTTAGTGAAAAAAAAATACCCCAAAATTATTTATCCATAAATAACTTACTGTATATTAATAGAGTATAGTTCGTCTTGGTATATTAAATTCTATATTTAATGATGATTCGAATGATATATCGTAACCCAATTCGCGATGATTACTTCATTGGGCAAATCCACCTTGAAAATTTTAGTGAAAAAAAAATACCCCAAAATTTTTAATCCATAAATAACTTACTGTATATTAATAGAGTATAGTTCGTCTTGGTATATTAAATTCTATATTTAATGATGATTCGAATGATATATCGTAACCCAATTCGCGATGATTACTTCATTGGGCAAATCCACCTTGAAAATTTTAGTGAAAAAAAAATACCCCAAAATTTTTAATCCATAAATAACTTACTGTATATTAATAGAGTATAGTTCGTCTTGGTATATTAAATTCTATATTTAATGATGATTCGAATGATATATCGTAACCCAATTCGCGATGATTACTTCATTGGGCAAATCCACCTTGAAAATTTTAGTGAAAAAAAAATACCCCAAAATTTTTAATCCATAAATAACTTACTGTATATTAATAGAGTATAGTTCGTCTTGGTATATTAAATTCTATATTTAATGATGATTCGAATGATATATCGTAACCCAATTCGCGATGATTACTTCATTGGGCAAATCCACCTTGAAAATTTTAGTGAAAAAAAAATACCCCAAAATTATTTATCCATAAATAACTTACTGTATATTAATAGGATATAGTTCTTTTTGGTATATTAGATTCTATATTTAATGATGATTCGAATGATATATCGTAACCCAATTCGCGATGATTACTTCATTGGGCAAATCCACCTTGAAAATTTTAGTGAAAAAAAAATACCCCAAAATTATTTATCCATAAATAACTTACTGTATATTAATAGGATATAGTTCTTTTTGGTATATTAGATTCTATATTTAATGATGATTCGAATGATATATCGTAACCCAATTCGCGATGATTACTTCATTGGGCAAATCCACCTTGAAAATTTTAGTGAAAAAAAAATACCCCAAAATTATTTATCCATAAATAACTTACTGTATATTAATAGGATATAGTTCTTTTTGGTATATTAGATTCTATATTTAATGATGATTCGAATGATATATCGTAACCCAATTCGCGATGATTACTTCATTGGGCAAATCCACCTTGAAAATTTTAGTGAAAAAAAAATACCCCAAAATTTTTAATCCATAAATAACTTACTGTATATTAATAGAGTATAGTTCGTCTTAATATATTAAATTCTATATTTAATGATGATTCGAATGATATATCGTAACCCAATTCGCGATGATTACTTCATTGGGCAAATCCACCTTGAAAATTTTAGTGAAAAAAAAATACCCCAAAATTATTTATCCATAAATAACTTACTGTATATTAATAGGATATAGTTCTTTTTGGTATATTAGATTCTATATTTAATGATGATTCGAATGATATATCGTAACCCAATTCGCGATGATTACTTCATTGGGCAAATCCACCTTGAAAATTTTAGTGAAAAAAAAATACCCCAAAATTATTTAT
Organism: Meloidogyne enterolobii; assembly: GCA_963681835.1. Lineage (NCBI taxonomy): Eukaryota > Metazoa > Nematoda > Chromadorea > Rhabditida > Meloidogynidae > Meloidogyne > Meloidogyne enterolobii. Next base: position 16,194 of record CAVMJV010000550.1, read on the forward strand.
CCATAAATAACTTACTGTATATTAATAGGATATAGTTCTTTTTGGTATATTAGATTCTATATTTAATGATGATTCGAATGATATATCGTAACCCAATTCGCGATGATTACTTCATTGGGCAAATCCACCTTGAAAATTTTAGTGAAAAAAAAATACCCCAAAATTATTTATCCATAAATAACTTACTGTATATTAATAGGATATAGTTCTTTTTGGTATATTAGATTCTATATTTAATGATGATTCGAATGATATATCGTAACCCAATTCGCGATGATTACTTCATTGGGCAAATCCACCTTGAAAATTTTAGTGAAAAAAAAATACCCCAAAATTATTTATCCATAAATAACTTACTGTATATTAATAGGATATAGTTCTTTTTGGTATATTAGATTCTATATTTAATGATGATTCGAATGATATATCGTAACCCAATTCGCGATGATTACTTCATTGGGCAAATCCACCTTGAAAATTTTAGTGAAAAAAAAATACCCCAAAATTTTTAATCCATAAATAACTTACTGTATATTAATAGAGTATAGTTCGTCTTGGTATATTAAATTCTATATTTAATGATGATTCGAATGATATATCGTAACCCAATTCGCGATGATTACTTCATTGGGCAAATCCACCTTGAAAATTTTAGTGAAAAAAAAATACCCCAAAATTTTTAATCCATAAATAACTTACTGTATATTAATAGAGTATAGTTCGTCTTGGTATATTAAATTCTATATTTAATGATGATTCGAATGATATATCGTAACCCAATTCGCGATGATTACTTCATTGGGCAAATCCACCTTGAAAATTTTAGTGAAAAAAAAATACCCCAAAATTTTTAATCCATAAATAACTTACTGTATATTAATAGAGTATAGTTCGTCTTGGTATATTAGATTCTATATTTAATGATGATTCGAATGATATATCGTAACCCAATTCGCGATGATTACTTCATTGGGCAAATCCACCTTGAAAATTTTAGTGAAAAAAAAATACCCCAAAATTATTTATCCATAAATAACTTACTGTATATTAATAGGATATAGTTCTTTTTGGTATATTAAATTCTATATTTAATGATGATTCGAATGATATATCGTAACCCAATTCGCGATGATTACTTCATTGGGCAAATCCACCTTGAAAATTTTAGTGAAAAAAAAATACCCCAAAATTATTTATCCATAAATAACTTACTGTATATTAATAGGATATAGTTCTTTTTGGTATATTAGATTCTATATTTAATGATGATTCGAATGATATATCGTAACCCAATTCGCGATGATTACTTCATTGGGCAAATCCACTTTGAAAATTTTAGTGAAAAAAAATACCCCAAAATTTTTAATCCATAAATAACTTACTGTATATTAATAGAGTATAGTTCGTCTTGGTATATTAAATTCTATATTTAATGATGATTCGAATGATATATCGTAACCCAATTCGCGATGATTACTTCATTGGGCAAATCCACTTTGAAAATTTTAGTGAAAAAAAATACCCCAAAATTTTTAATCCATAAATAACTTACTGTATATTAATAGAGTATAGTTCGTCTTGGTATATTAAATTCTATATTTAATGATGATTCGAATGGTATATCGTAACCCAATTCGCGATGATTACTTCATTGGGCAAATCCACTTTGAAAATTTTAGTGAAAAAAAAATACCCCAAAATTATTTATCCATAAATAACTTACTGTATATTAATAGGATATAGTTCTTTTTGGTATATTAGATTTTATATTTAATGATGATTCGAATGATATATCGTAACCCAATTCGCGATGATTACTTCATTGGGCAAATCCACTTTGAAAATTTTAGTGAAAAAAAATACCCCAAATTTATTAATCCATAAATAACTTACTGTATATTAATAGGATATAGTTCGTCTTGGTATATTAAATTCTATATTTAATGATGATTCGAATGATATATCGTAACCCAATTCGTGATGATTACTTCATTGGGCAAATCCACTTTGAAAATTTTAGTGAAAAAAAATACCCCAAATTTATTAATCCATAAATAACTTACTGTATATTAATAGGATATAGTTCTTCTTGGTATATTAAATTCTATATTTAATGGAAATTCGAATGGTATATCGTAACCCAATTCGCGATGATTACTTCATTGGGCAAATCCACTTTGAAAATTTTAGTGAAAAAAAATACCCCAAATTTATTAATCCATAAATAACTTACTGTATATTAATAGGATATAGTTCTTCTTGGTATATTAAATTCTATATTTAATGGAAATTCGAATGGTATATCGTAACCCAATTCGCGATGATTACTTCATTGGGCAAATCCACTTTGAAAATTTTAGTGAAAAAAAATACCCCAAATTTATTAATCCATAAATAACTTACTGTATATTAATAGGATATAGTTCGTCTTGGTATATTAAATTCTATATTTAATGATGATTCGAATGATATATCGTAACCCAATTCGTGATGATTACTTCATTGGGCAAATCCACTTTGAAAATTTTAGTGAAAAAAAATACCCCAAATTTATTAATCCATAAATAACTTACTGTATATTAATAGGATATAGTTCGTCTTGGTATATTAAATTCTATATTTAATGATGATTCGAATGATATATCGTAACCCAATTCGTGATGATTACTTCATTGGGCAAATCCACTTTGAAAATTTTAGTGAAAAAAAATACCCCAAATTTATTAATCCATAAATAACTTACTGTATATTAATAGGATATAGTTCTTCTTGGTATATTAAATTCTATATTTAATGGAAATTCGAATGGTATATCGTAACCCAATTCGCGATGATTACTTCATTGGGCAAATCCACTTTGAAAATTTTAGTGAAAAAAAATACCCCAAATTTATTAATCCATAAATAACTTACTGTATATTAATAGGATATAGTTCTTCTTGGTATATTAAATTCTATATTTAATGGAGATTCGAATGGTATATCGTAACCCAATTCGTGATTATTACTTCATTGGGCAAATCCACTTTGAAAATTTTAGTGAAAAAAAATACCCCAAATTTATTAATCCATAAATAACTTACTGTATATTAATAGGATATAGTTCTTCTTGGTATATTAAATTCTATATTTAATGGAAATTCGAATGGTATATCGTAACCCAATTCGCGATGATTACTTCATTGGGCAAATCCACTTTGAAAATTTTAGTGAAAAAAAATACCCCAAATTTATTAATCCATAAATAACTTACTGTATATTAATAGGATATAGTTCTTCTTGGTATATTAAATTCTATATTTAATGGAAATTCGAATGGTATATCGTAACCCAATTCGCGATGATTACTTCATTGGGCAAATCCACTTTGAAAATTTTAGTGAAAAAAAATACCCCAAATTTATTAATCCATAAATAACTTACTGTATATTAATAGGATATAGTTCGTCTTGGTATATTAAATTCTATATTTAATGATGATTCGAATGATATATCGTAACCCAATTCGTGATGATTACTTCATTGGGCAAATCCACTTTGAAAATTTTAGTGAAAAAAAATACCCCAAATTTATTAATCCATAAATAACTTACTGTATATTAATAGGATATAGTTCTTCTTGGTATATTAAATTCTATATTTAATGGAAATTCGAATGGTATATCGTAACCCAATTCGCGATGATTACTTCATTGGGCAAATCCACTTTGAAAATTTTAGTGAAAAAAAATACCCCAAATTTATTAATCCATAAATAACTTACTGTATATTAATAGGATATAGTTCTTCTTGGTATATTAAATTCTATATTTAATGGAAATTCGAATGGTATATCGTAACCCAATTCGCGATGATTACTTCATTGGGCAAATCCACTTTGAAAATTTTAGTGAAAAAAAATACCCCAAATTTATTAATCCATAAATAACTTACTGTATATTAATAGGATATAGTTCTTCTTGGTATATTAAATTCTATATTTAATGGAAATTCGAATGGTATATCGTAACCCAATTCGCGATGATTACTTCATTGGGCAAATCCACTTTGAAAATTTTAGTGAAAAAAAATACCCCAAATTTATTAATCCATAAATAACTTACTGTATATTAATAGGATATAGTTCTTCTTGGTATATTAAATTCTATATTTAATGATAATTCGAATGGTATATCGTAACCCAATTCGCGATGATTACTTCATTGGGCAAATCCACTTTGAAAATTTTAGTGAAAAAAAATACCCCAAATTTATTAATCCATAAATAACTTACTGTATATTAATAGGATATAGTTCTTCTTGGTATATTAAATTCTATATTTAATGGAAATTCGAATGGTATATCGTAACCCAATTCGCGATGATTACTTCATTGGGCAAATCCACTTTGAAAATTTTAGTGAAAAAAAATACCCCAAATTTATTAATCCATAAATAACTTACTGTATATTAATAGGATATAGTTCTTCTTGGTATATTAAATTCTATATTTAATGGAGATTCGAATGGTATATCGTAACCCAATTCGTGATGATTACTTCATTGGGCAAATCCACTTTGAAAATTTTAGTGAAAAAAAATACCCCAAAATTATTAATCCATAAATAACTTACTGTATATTAATAGGATATAGTTCTTCTTGGTATATTAAATTCTATATTTAATGGAGATTCGAATGGTATATCGTAACCCAATTCGCGATGATTACTTCATTGGGCAAATCCACTTTGAAAATTTTAGTGAAAAAAAATACCCCAAATTTATTAATCCATAAATAACTTACTGTATATTAATAGGATATAGTTCTTCTTGGTATATTAAATTCTATATTTAATGGAGATTCGAATGGTATATCGTAACCCAATTCGTGATGATTACTTCATTGGGCAAATCCACTTTGAAAATTTTAGTGAAAAAAAATACCCCAAAATTATTAATCCATAAATAACTTACTGTATATTAATAGGATATAGTTCTTCTTGGTATATTAAATTCTATATTTAATGGAGATTCGAATGGTATATCGTAACCCAATTCGCGATGATTACTTCATTGGGCAAATCCACTTTGAAAATTTTAGTGAAAAAAAATACCCCAAATTTATTAATCCATAAATAACTTACTGTATATTAATAGGATATAGTTCTTCTTGGTATATTAAATTCTATATTTAATGGAGATTCGAATGGTATATCGTAACCCAATTTGCGATGATTACTTCATTGGGCAAATCCACTTTGAAAATTTTAGTGAAAAAAATACCCCAAATTTATTAATCCATAAATAACTTACTGTATATTAATAGGATATAGTTCTTCTTGGTATATTAAATTCTATATTTAATGGAAATTCGAATGGTATATCGTAACCCAATTCGCGATGATTACTTCATTGGGCAAATCCACTTTGAAAATTTTAGTGAAAAAAAATACCCCAAATTTATTAATCCATAAATAACTTACTGTATATTAATAGGATATAGTTCTTCTTGGTATATTAAATTCTATATTTAATGGAGATTCGAATGGTATATCGTAACCCAATTCGTGATGATTACTTCATTGGGCAAATCCACTTTGAAAATTTTAGTGAAAAAAAATACCCCAAATTTATTAATCCATAAATAACTTACTGTATATTAATAGGATATAGTTCTTCTTGGTATATTAAATTCTATATTTAATGGAGATTCGAATGGTATATCGTAACCCAATTCGTGATGATTACTTCATTGGGCAAATCCACTTTGAAAATTTTAGTGAAAAAAAATACCCCAAATTTATTAATCCATAAATAACTTACTGTATATTAATAGGATATAGTTCTTCTTGGTATATTAAATTCTATATTTAATGGAGATTCGAATGGTATATCGTAACCCAATTCGTGATGATTACTTCATTGGGCAAATCCACTTTGAAAATTTTAGTGAAAAAAAATACCCCAAATTTATTAATCCATAAATAACTTACTGTATATTAATAGGATATAGTTCTTCTTGGTATATTAAATTCTATATTTAATGGAGATTCGAATGGTATATCGTAACCCAATTTGCGATGATTACTTCATTGGGCAAATCCACTTTGAAAATTTTAGTGAAAAAAAATACCCCAAATTTATTAATCCATAAATAACTTACTGTATATTAATAGGATATAGTTCTTCTTGGTATATTAAATTCTATATTTAATGGAGATTCGAATGGTATATCGTAACCCAATTTGCGATGATTACTTCATTGGGCAAATCCACTTTGAAAATTTTAGTGAAAAAAAATACCCCAAAATTATTAATCCATAAATAACTTACTGTATATTAATAGGATATAGTTCTTCTTGGTATATTAAATTCTATATTTAATGGAGATTCGAATGGTATATCGTAACCCAATTCGTGATGATTACTTCATTGGGCAAATCCACTTTGAAAATTTTAGTGAAAAAAAATACCC
>CAVMJV010000551.1:0-22336 GCA_963681835.1 Meloidogyne enterolobii
GGACCTTGTCCATAGAGCTTGTCCAAGGACCTTGTCCAAGGACCTTGTCCATAGAGCTTGTCCAAGGACCTTGTCCATAGAGCTTGTCCAAGGACCTTGTCCAAGGACCTTGTCCATAGAGCTTGTCCAAGGACCTTGTCCAAGGACCTTGTCCATAGAGCTTGTCCAAGGACCTTGTCCAAGGACCTTGTCCATAGAGCTTGTCCAAGGACCTTGTCCATAGAGCTTGTCCAAGGACCTTGTCCATAGAGCTTGTCTAAGGACCTTGTCCAAGGACCTTGTCCATAGAGCTTGTCCAAGGACCTTGTCCAAGGACCTTGTCCATAGAGCTTGTCCAAGGACCTTGTCCAAGGACCTTGTCCATAGAGCTTGTCCAAGGACTTTGTCCAAGGACCTTGTCCATAGAGCTTGTCCAAGGACCTTTGTCCAAGGACCTTGTCCATAGAGCTTGTCCAAGGACCTTGTCCAAGGACCTTGTCCATAGAGCTTGTCCAAGGACCTTGTCCTTAGAGCTTGTCCATAGAGCTTGTCCAAGGACCTTGTCCAAAAACCTTGTCCATAGAGCTTGTCCAAGGACCTTGTCCATAGAGCTTGTCTAAGGACCTTGTCCAAGGACCTTGTCCAAGGACCTTGTCCATAGAGCTTGTCCAAGGACATTGTCCATAGAGCTTGTCCAAGGACCTTGTCCAAGGACCTTGTCCATAGAGCTTGTCCAAGGACCTTGTCCAAGGACCTTGTCCATAGAGCTTGTCCAAGGACCTTGTCCAAGGACCTTGTCCATAGAGCTTGTCCAAGGACCTTGTCCATAGAGCTTGTCCAAGGACCTTGTCCAAGGACTTTGTCCATAGAGCTTGTCCAAGGACCTTGTCCTTAGAGCTTGTCCATAGAGCTTGTCCAAGGACCTTGTCCAAGGACCTTGTCCAAGGACCTTGTCCATAGAGCTTGTCCAAGGACCTTGTCCAAGGACCTTGTCCATAGAGCTTGTCCAAGGACCTTGTCCAAGGACCTTGTCCATAGAGCTTGTCCAAGGACCTTGTCCATAGAGCTTGTCCAAGGACCTTGTCCAAGGACCTTGTCCATAGAGCTTGTCCAAGGACCTTGTCCATAGAGCTTGTCCAAGGACCTTGTACACAGAGCTTGTCCAAGGACCTTGTCCAAGGACCTTGTCCAAGGACCTTGTTCATAGAGCTTGTCCAAGGACCTTGTCCATAGAGCTTGTCCAAGGACCTTGTCCAAGGACCTTGTCCATAGAGCTTGTCCAAGGACCTTGTCCATAGAGCTTGTCCAAGGACCTTGTCCATAGAGCTTGTCCAAGGACCTTGTCCATAGAGCTTGTCCAAGGACCTTGTCCATAGAGCTTGTCTAAGGACCTTGTCCAAGGACCTTGTCCAAGGACCTTGTCCAAAGACCTTGTCCATAGAGCTTGTCCAAGGACCTTGTCCAAGGACCTTGTCCATAGAGCTTGTCCAAGGACCTTGTCCATAGAGCTTGTCCAAGGACCTTGTCCAAGGACCTTGTCCATAGAGCTTGTCCAAGGACCTTGTCCAAGGACCTTGTCCATAGAGCTTGTCCAAGGACCTTGTCCAAGGACCTTGTCCATAGAGCTTGTCCAAGGACCTTGTCCATAGAGCTTGTCCAAGGACCTTGTCCATAGAGCTTGTCTAAGGACCTTGTCCAAGGACCTTGTCCATAGAGCTTGTCCAAGGACCTTGTCCAAGGACCTTGTCCATAGAGCTTGTCCAAGGACCTTGTCCAAGGACCTTGTCCATAGAGCTTGTCCAAGGACCTTGTCCAAGGACCTCGTCCAAGGACCTTGTCCATAGAGCTTGTCCAAGGACCTTGTCCAAGGACAAGGTCCAAGGACCTTGTCCATAGAGCTTGTCCAAGGACCTTGTCCATAGAGCTTGTCCAAGGACCTTGTCCATAGAGCTTGTCTAAGGACCTTGTCCAAGGACCTTGTCCAAGGACCTTGTCCATAGAGCTTGTCCAAGGACCTTGTCCATAGAGCTTGTTCAAGGAGCTTGTCCAAGGACCTTGTCCATAGAGCTTGTCCAAGGACCTTGTCCATAGAGCTTGTCCATAGAGCTTGTCCAAGGACCTTGTCCAAGGACCTTGTCCATAGAGCTTGTCCAAGGACCTTGTCCATACAGCTTGTCTAAGGACCTTGTCCAAGGACCTTGTCCATAGAGCTTGTCCAAGGACCTTGTCCAAGGACCTTGTCCATAGAGCTTGTCCAAGGACCTTGTCCATAGAGCTTGTCCAAGGACCTTGTCCAAGGACCTTGTCCATAGAGCTTGTCCAAGGACCTTGTCCAAGGACCTTGTCCATAGAGCTTGTCCAAGGACCTTGTCCAAGGACCTTGTCCATAGAGCTTGTCCAAGGACCTTGTCCATAGAGCTTGTCCAAGGACCTTGTCCATAGAGCTTGTCTAAGGACCTTGTCCAAGGACCTTGTCCATAGAGCTTGTCCAAGGACCTTGTCCAAGGACCTTGTCCATAGAGCTTGTCCAAGGACCTTGTCCAAGGACCTTGTCCATAGAGCTTGTCCAAGGACTTTGTCCAAGGACCTTGTCCATAGAGCTTGTCCAAGGACTTTGTCCAAGGACCTTGTCCATAGAGCTTGTCCAAGGACCTTGTCCAAGGACCTTGTCCATAGAGCTTGTCCAAGGACCTTGTCCTTAGAGCTTGTCCATAGAGCTTGTCCAAGGACCTTGTCCAAAAACCTTGTCCATAGAGCTTGTCCAAGGACCTTGTCCATAGAGCTTGTCTAAGGACCTTGTCCAAGGACCTTGTCCAAGGACCTTGTCCATAGAGCTTGTCCAAGGACCTTGTCCATAGAGCTTGTCCAAGGACCTTGTCCAAGGACCTTGTCCATAGAGCTTGTCCAAGGACCTTGTCCAAGGACCTTGTCCATAGAGCTTGTCCAAGGACCTTGTCCATGGACCTTGTCCATAGAGCTTGTCCAAGGACCTTGTCCATAGAGCTTGTCCAAGGACCTTGTCCAAGGACTTTGTCCATAGAGCTTGTCCAAGGACCTTGTCCTTAGAGCTTGTCCATAGAGCTTGTCCAAGGACCTTGTCCAAGGACCTTGTCCATAGAGCTTGTCCAAGGACCTTGTCCATAGAGCTTGTCTAAGGACCTTGTCCAAGGACCTTGTCCAAGGACCTTGTCCAAGGACCTTGTCCATAGAGCTTGTCCATAGAGCTTGTCCAAGGACCTTGTCCAAGGACCTTGTCCAAGGACCTTGTCCATAGAGCTTGTCCAAGGACCTTGTCCAAGGACCTTGTCCATAGAGCTTGTCCAAGGACCTTGTCCATAGAGCTTGTCCAAGGACCTTGTCCATAGAGCTTGTCCAAGGACCTTGTCCATAGAGCTTGTCTAAGGACCTTGTCCAAGGACCTTGTCCAAGGACCTTGTCCAAGGACCTTGTCCATAGAGCTTGTCCAAGGACCTTGTCCATAGAGCTTGTCCAAGGACCTTAGTAGTATATGTTACACTTTTATGCCAAAAATAAATTTTTGACATAAAACCGTCACAAAAACAGCTTTCAATTATTTTTCAATAGGTTTAGGGGAAAACCGTCACAAAAACAGCTTTCAATTATTTTTCAATAGGTTTAGGGGAAAACCGTCACAAAAATTTTCTACAAATATTTTTCAATAGGTTTAGAGGGTTTTAAAAATTATACCCAGCGTTGCTTAACTTGCCAGATCGGACGGGTGGGCACATTTACAAAGCAGCACGGACGTAGTCATCGAATTGTTATAATTTTAATATAAGATAAACTTAATTCTAGGCCAATTAAGCGATCATAAATTTTGCTTAATTTTTGAAGAAAAGCAATTAAGTAAAATTATTTTTTGCTGAAAAACTCTATAAATTAAATCTAAAAACAGTTTATTAATTTTTAACGTTTTTACAACGGAATAGGTATTAATCTACGTCCTAGGTAGAAAGTTATTTTCGTTACCCCGATAACAAGGGATTTGGTAGCTACAACAATATCATAGCAAGTTTCTTTTACAAATAACCATGCGGAAGCGAATATATTTGGTTTATAATACACTACTGAAAAAGTAGGTTTGTATACTTGTTTCCAAACCTTTTCGTTCTCATCGTACTCAAACCAAACATGACCACTCGGTTTTAAGGTTATATTTGTAAAATTTGAATGAGAAGTTAAGTCAGGGTGTAAAGTATGCGCAATTGTCTTTGGTTTGAGCGTTCTTCGAAACAAAGATATTTTATTCTCTTCATTCTTTATTATTTTATTTTCACAGTAAACTAATTCTACTATTGCAACAAAAATTAATATAAAAAACATTTTTCTTATTACGCAAATAAATTGAATGATCATTTATATAGTTTTTCTATTTATTTTTGTTCTTCAACTTCAACAACGTCCAAACACTCCAGAGGATAAAAATATTGATGCTGTCGTCCGCCAACAACGCAAACAAGAGGCAGCTGTGGATAAACAAGGTCTATGTGATGTCGAACATAGAAATATTGCCTGATTGTCACACGTAAGTATCCTCTTAATGCAAAAACACGATCAGCTCCCATCTTAGTCAATTTACTTGGATATACTTCGAACTGAATATGTCTTAAATGATTTGTTACTATCTCCTTCTTTCCCTGCTTCAAATTGTTGTCTGTAAATGTTTTTTGCCCAATTCCATTGATGGCTACATCTTCATTTGTCATACTCGTAAGGGATTGAAGGAATTGAATATTTTCGTTGTATTTTTTACGCATTTCCCTGTGAAGTGATTCTGGTGCACAGCCTCCATTGAAACTACAAAGTAAGTGAAGTAACGAACCAGTTTTGACGCGCACATGCGGCGGAGGCGATTTTGATGAAAATTCAACAGGTTCTCTAAATTCTGACATATTAGCACTAGTACGCATGTTCATATCTCATGGTAAAATTTATCTCTATAAGCTTACTTCCTTGACTTATATACCAAGAGGCCCTTTCGCAAACCTAATTCCAGGGAGTTCTCCGTTTCCATTTCTTCTCAAATTTACATGTGCTTTAAACACTACAGCCAAAACAAAAATTAGTAACAAATCGAGGACATAAGCGATTAATAGAAACATATCCTTATTAGGATTTCCTGAAGGACCGATTGAAAGCGCATGCGCTTCATCAATAATAAAACATGCATTTACATTTGGAGGGTATGGGCCGTGAACGGGATAAAGTATATTACTATCATTTTGTTTAAAAGCCCAGGTAAGACTGATTAAGGAAATTAAATATAGAGTAAATATCATTTTACTATATTATTACTAATAGTAGTATTCTTATATACTAGGAAGCATGGCTAATCTTTGGACAAAGCTCTTCAGAACGGCATCACGGCTTTCTGAAGGTATTGAGTGCAACTTTTGAAGAACAGATGAAAAATTATTACCCTGTTTCGAGCGTATGATAAGGAAGCAAATACAATAATGGCCACATGTATCTGACAAGAGAGATTGTAATGAAAATTTATTTTGTTTCACTAAGGAAAAATTGGCAAGCATTGACTGTCTCATGTCACAATTTGGTTCTTCGGCAAAAGAGTCAAAATATTCCAATGTATTTGGTTTATCTGAATAACAGGCAATCCAGTGTTCACCAACTGTACCTTTACGCATCGTATTTGCTACAAAACAAAAAGGCTTTTGAGTTCCAATATTAGGAATATTATTAGAAGAAAACACGCCAATAAATTTATTATTTAAAGGCTTGTACCGTTGTAAAATAGTTTCAATTTGAAGAGAATTCATCTTAAACAGATCCATCCGTACTTAACACGCGATCTGCATTTATGGACATGATTGCATCAAACTCTCCCATTATTATCATTTCGTAACCCGTGTCTTTGACGGGTTGATTGAAAAGACAACGTACGGTTGTTGTACCTTGTCTTATTAATTCTAGCCCGTTTGTATCTTCAAGGGTTGAAGTCATTGGTATAACAAAGAAGCAGGAGGATTTTGAAAATTCTTTCATACTGATATCGAGAGTTCTTTGATCAGAATTTGGCCAATTATCAAGGTCCATACCAACATAAGTGTCAACATATGCGCGAACGAAATTACCCTTAGCAAAATCAAGGTCATATGGCACAGCAGGAAATTGAAATCCCCCAAATTCTGCAGAAACTGATCGCAAATTAGCGTGTTCGAAAGTAAATGGGGATAATGCAGTATTTCCAGTATATGCTGGAGAACCTACAAAACATATTATTAAACGGCGAGGACATGTACTTGTGAATGCGGGATGTGTAATTTCTTGTCGACCTTTTCCAAGAAATACACTCCGAATTTCTATTTTTCTATAAGCGTACTTCGCTGGAGACTGCTCCAAATGTCTAGAAATAGCATTATTTAGAGACATACTTAAATCGACTTGTTTAACATAAATTCTCATATCATGAAGACGCAGACGATAAGAGTTTGTATTACTTATTAGTTCCCCTCCTGTAGCTATGCGATACTTGGGGGTATGAATAAGAAATTCATCAGTATTTCTGTAAAGGGTCCAAATCACATCACTATTCGGAATTAGAAGCTGATTCTGACGCGCCATATCATAATCTAAGTGGGAAAATAATCTACATGTTTGGCCATTAGCAAAACGAGAAGCCCGTGACTTAAAGCCACTACCTTCAAATGTATCTTTATCGACTGCATCCTTATAATAAAGTGAAGCTTCATATAGTCCTTTGCTCACCTCTCGGCTTGCTCCAAGTTCGTGTAGAAGTATACATCTATATGCATAGTGAATACCTGAATCATAACATTGAACACCATTAATTGATAGAGTTAGACGACGAATCCATGTAAGCCCTAAATATTGAGCAACTCCTGTAAATTTATCACCTTTGAGCTCAGCGGCTTCTCCGTCTGAAATAGGAACCCATTCATCACTATTTGCATGTTTTCTTTCTATTGATAAAACCAGACTAAAATAAGTTTTGCTCAAATCAAGATAAAGTGAGTCCCCAAAGTACCTAAAAATAAAAGGACCTGCGGATTGATTTAAGGCATTAAGAGGCAGTAATTCTTTAAATGCCGAACGAATAATACCCACATTAGTAGAGGGAATAGAAAAGAAGGATAAACGGTTGTCTACACCTTCTGAACTATCTTTGTCAATTTTCTTTAATGTTGTCATTTTTTACTTAAAGTAAATTAGTTATTATGCTATACTTATATACTCAGAAATTTTCTAAACTAAGTTGATCCCTATGGCGTCGGCCTTTTTTCCCTAAATTTTTGCTAATAATAGTTTGTTTACGTTTTCTTTTGCCTTTTCCGCATTGTTGAAGCTTTTTTCCTACTTTTTGAAGCCCTTCGCTTCCATGTTGCTTCATTGCCTCGCTAACGGATCGGCCTTGTGAGACATCTTCAAGGATATTTTTTCCAACATTAACTGCCTCTTGTCCTGCGCTTGTGGCTAAATTTTTGACGATTGGCATTAGAAACCTACCAACAGATCCTAATAAACCAAATCCTCTTTGATAATTCGTTCCTTGAAAATAACGACTTCCTTCTATTAATCTTGAACCTCCATTTTGGGAGGCTAAGAAAGGTTCCCAGTCTATTGTATCTAAATCTATTGGTACATGTGTCATTTTTAAAATATAGAGCGTTGAAAATGTAGTGTTAGTATACAGGTTCCCCAATGGAATTTTACGAGTTTTCCAGTTAAGGTGCGAATTTCAATAGTAATGTCTGGATGACGTTTACCTAGTAATCGGTGATGATGTTCGGTCATATATACTTCGGAAATACTATCACCAGGCTTACCATTTACATTCACAACCCGTAATAGAGGAGCGGTTACGTTTCCAATTATACTATTTTCAACAAGTCTTGGCGCATAAACCAAAAATTGCCGCACACCTCCAGATATATCAGGCATATATTTCGCCACCTGTCCACTATGAACTTTCTCAGAATCAAAACCAAGAGTATATGCTAATTGACGACTTAATTGAATATATTGTACGTTTCCCTGTAAGAAGACGTGGAACCTCTTATGCAATTTATCAAAGTGTACTGAAACCCATTGATATTTTGGATCGGCTAGTTGTATATTGGAGAAATTAAGAAGCATTTTTAGATATTCAGGAGGATAGGCATATTTAGCAAAATGCATTTTCTTTACATTAGGATCCGAATCATCAACTCGTATTTTTAACTTTTCTTTGGGAGGTTCTTCTTTCTCCATCTTTTCTTGACTTGGAAGCTCTTTTTGTTTCGTTTTGTCTCCTCCAGCATGTCCAAAAAAGCTTTTCCAATAGGAAGGCCTTTCAGGATGTTCTCCTATTAATATTTCAGGGCGTGGAAGAGAAGGCCGCTCCTCAGTATGAACTTTATTATCATCTTCAGTCTGCACAATATCTTCAAGTAAATTTTCCGTTGAAGGTGAAATACTTACAGGATCTTCTTCTGCTAATGGAGGTGTCCATTGCTCTTCGTCCTCGTCGGTTATCGTTTGTGATTCCTGCGGAGGCTCTTCTCTTGTATCATCTTCTTCAGTATCAACTTCGATAATCGTTGGTTCTTCGTTCGCCTCAATATTTTCTTCAATATTTTCTTCTTTTGGTAATGGAGGTGTCCAGTGCTCATCATCCTCATCAGTTATTGTCTGTGATTCCTGCGGAGACTCTGCTCTTGTATCATTTACTTCAGTATCCTCTTCGATAATCGTTGGTTCTTCGTTCGACTCAATATTTTCTTCTTCTGGTAATGGAGGTGTCCATTGCTCTTCGTCATCATCGGTTAATGCATGTGATTCTTGCAAAATATCTTCTTGCGTTTCTTCTTTCTCGGTTTCTTCTTCGAGTTCTCCATGTACTTCGATATTTTCTTCTTCAGGTAATGGAGGTGTCCACTCTTCTTCGTCCTCATAGTTTATTGACGGGCCTTCATTATCATCATGCTCCTCAATATTTTCCTCGATATTTTCTTCTGGTAATGTTTCATTTTCATCTTCAATAGTTGACAAAGTTTCTTCGATTGTCGTGTCCTGTTTCGCAAGTTCTGCGTCAACTTTACCAATAATTTCTTCTGATAAACGTTTTTGCCCCGCAACAGCTTCTTCAACCTGGCTGGCTGCTTCCTTTACCTTACGTTCTGCGGCCTTAGCACGATCCGCAGCTTTTCTTGCTTCTGTAACATCACCCCGGGATTCTGCAGCTTTAGTTTCTAGTTGTGCTTCCGAAGCTCTTTTTCCATACTCTAAAGATTCTTGTGTCCATTTATCTATAGAAATTTTACGATTAGTTAATAATATTAATTGAGATTTAACCCATTCTAGAATATTTTCAGGTGTTTTTCTTAAATGTACAATTTCCCCTGTTTCTTTTAATGTAATCACACTATCTTTTAACGCATACTTAAAGCGTGCATTCTGCCAATATTTTTCACCAAGTTCCATATTTATTTGGGCTTGCTCTGCCAACTCGACACTATTTCTCCATGCTCTTGTCGCTGCACGAACGGCCATTTCCATTAAAATTTTTTGATCATCAGTTAATGATGGCTTTTCATCAGGCTCCTCAACATATGAAAGGGGAGTTATTTTCCCATCTAAAGGAGTTTTGTCCTTGATTATAGATTGTTTTTCTTCAGGTGTTGTCACTGGAGTCTCAGGAGTAGGCAACGCTTCGATTATTGTACTTGTCGCAGGAAGGGGCGGAGCTTCAATTATAGGACTTGTCACGGGAGTGGGCGGAGCGTCGATTATTGGACTTGTCACGGGAGTCTCTGGAGTAGGAGGTGCCTCGACTGGAGTCTCAGGAGTGAGCGAGGCTTCAATTATAGGACTGGTCACTTCAGTAGCAGGAGTGATTGGAGCCTTTTGAATTGTAGGCGAAGGCTCTTCAGTTTCTTCGATTTCATTAGAATTTTCTTGATCATTTTCAACAATACTTTCTTCTTCAGAGTCAATCGTTTCATGTTGTTGAATAGGTTCAGGCTCTGAGGGCATAAAACATTTAATTGCATTCATTATCAGATCTTTCTGATCAGCTTGTGGCTCTAATCTGACAGTCTCAACAGAACTTCCCGAAAACGATGATACATTTGGAAGTTTTGCGCCCTTAATTTCCGTATTTAAATATTTTATAAATTTATAAGCATCGTCCTTTGGTATATCAAAATAACCTTCCTTTTCCAATTGTTGAGTGATAGACTCTTGCGAGAAATTAACATCCGATTTTTCAATAATAGCAGCACGCAATTCTGTTTGTGGAGTTGATTCAAGGGCTAATTCTTGACTATTGACAGGTGCAACTTTCTTTTCAGTTTGACCAACACTTTGTGGATTCAAAAATTCTTTAATAGCCTGTTTGATTCGCTCCCTTTGATCAGAATGTGGTTGAAATCTAACTCTTTCTATACCATCAACTGCAAGAGGGGCAGGGGTTATAGGAGGCAACCGAATTCCTTCTTTGCCTAAGTATTTCATAAAATTAAAAGAGGTTTGCTTTTGCATATCGAAATAGCCATGTTTAACCAATTGCTCTGTAGGTTCTAATTGAATAAAAGTTTGCTGAATAAATTTATCAATAACTTTAAAGTAAAGAGATTTTTGATTTGCAGGAGGCAAAAGACGAATATTTTTATCGCCTTCTCCTGGACTCAAATTTGTAAGTTTTGGACTAATTGCTTCATCCTCTTCTGATAATAGCTTGATAAATTTATTTAGTTCATCCGCGTCCAAATCGAAATAACCATTTTTATCATACTGTTCTTTTATAGATTCGACAGCTCGACGTTTACGATATTCCCCATAAATTCTTTTTTTATTCTCTTCAAGCCTCTGTTCCTCACGCTCGCGATCCAATTCCTTTTTCCATACATCAAGCAAGACAGCATTTATAGACTCTTCTAATGCTTCTTCTGAGGCAAAGGACAAATCTGGTATTTCGATACGAATAGGTAAGAGTTCATTTCCATATCTTCGAAAAACTGTTATTGATTCTTGTTCATCAGAATCACCAAGTAATGAAAAAGAAAACGGATATATAATATTAGATAGTGCAACTGTCCAACTTGAATCCAATTCAAGCGTGTCAGGCATTCGAACAGTAAATTTAGAAGTGGTATTTCCTTCCACCCCTCCAGTATTTGAGGGCAATATCACATAAAATGAATCCATATTTATCTTCTAACAATATCGCTATCGTTAACCCAGCTATTAAAATTATCGTTATATCCTATCCAGCGAACAAAATGTTGTTTATTCCCTTTAAGTGTACGTGTTTTTAAAATTTCAGCAATACGGTGAGTTGTGTCTTCTTGTGTGGGTACCAATTCTTCTCTATAAAATATCCCTTCAATTAAATTTCCTTCAAAATCTTTTAACTTATATGTGACGGGATATCTATTGTCGTTTTTAATATGTACGCGAAACAATTCGTCAGTGTAGTTGGGTAAATATCCCTTTTCAAATTTCCCTTTTTCTTTTGTGATTCGAACAATTTGTCCTGGCTCGAGAATTGAGCTTGTTTTAGTATTTTGTATATTTTTAGGATCCTTATATAGTCTGATAAAAAGTTCCGCCGCATTCTTAAACGTAACAGAATTTGGAGTCACACCCGTGGTTCGATTAATACTTGCATTTATTCCTGAAACAATTTTTTGAATAACATCCTTCCAACGTAGTGTATTTTGTTCGCTAAAGTATCTGTACAATCGCTCTTTGATAGTACGGTTGGCCCTTTCTGCCATAGATGCATGCACATCTGGACTATAAACTACTCGCTTATCTATATCCTTCTTTTTAAAATATTGTTTCATACGTTTCGCCTCAAATTCTAACCCTCGATCCGTATATAATTTATGAGGAAGTATCCCTTTTGAAAGTTTAAAAATATTTTCGAAGGCATCAATCATATCCTCAGAACTCTTAGATTTGGCAGGCACTGCAAAAATTTTTCTACTTAGTACATCAATACATACCAAAAGATATTTGTACCCATCATTATATTTAGCTAACTGATCAAAGATTGCCAAATCCGCTTGCCAATCTGTGTGCAGGCCGCTTGGTCTAGTGGCCATTCTAGGAAACTTTTTTCTTAGAGGCCTATGCATTGTATAGACCCTCTGCCTATGAAGAAAATCATAAACATCCTGAAATTTTATTTTCGGGTATTTCCGACGCGCTTCTTCATAGACGCGATTTATCCCGGCATAAGAGGCGGGAGAATTAAGTGAATAATAAATTTTTTCTAAATGTGTATCTAAAGCTTTTCCCATATTTTTGGCATAAACTTGTTTTTTCTTCTTACTAATCCAGGGGAATTTATAGGCAAGACTTTAACTAGAACTCTTTTTCTTCTTTTCCCAGTACCTGTTTGATTATCCGTTGAACTTTCCTCTGAAGTACTTTCTCCACGCGTCTCTCTAATCATCTCTCTTACTAAAGGATCTTTAGAAAGACGATTAAAAAGAAAACTGAAACCTTTTGGGGGCGATGATGTCTCACCCTTTACATATTCGAGAACATCTGTAAAATTGCTGTTCTTTACAACTGTTCCTGGAATGTTTGATTCAAAACTACCGTTCTTGCGTATTCTAAACTTTTCAGCATTTTCTTTTACATAATTTTCCAATTCATTAGAATAGCGCTTTGCAATAATTCCTTTAAAGGGTGTGGAAAATTTATTTCTTAATATTTTGGTTTTAGAAGTTGATGCCTCTAAAGTAGTATTGGTTTCTATGTTTGATCGTGGTTCTTCATGCTCTTCGTTTATTACTTTAGGTTTATGCGTAGGAGATATTGATTCTTGCAAGTAAGGTGCAACCTCTGATGTTTTAACATCGTCAATAATTACCCTTTGGGGACGATTTTCCAACTCGTGCTTGAGTTGACGACGTTTTTTATATAACCAATTATATTTCTTTGCTTTTACATCTTCAGAAATTTTTGGATCATTCAATGTCAATGTAATTTCTGCATCCGTCTGTGCCTTCTCCCTTTGTAAAAAGTCATCACCTCTAATCATAGACAGAAGCGTATGATATTCGGTTTCAGGCACCATAATCATTTTCTTTGTATGTTTCATTCTTGAGTGAATTTATGAATAATATGTTCCGTTAATGCACCTAGAATTGGCACTAGAATTGCTGCTAGAGCGGCGCTACCTCCTTGTTGGATACGATTTCTTGCACCCTTTTCAGTACGCGTTCGAGCGATTGCTCTATAGAAGTCCGCAAATTGAGCTAATTTTTTACGCTGTCTCGTACTTAGGATGAAATTGTGCTTCAAAATATTAGCACAAATTTCCACAATTGCTAAGATTTGATCTGCAGTTGCTGAAAGAATTAGAGTGTTTTTCTTTTTATCTGAAGTAGTTTTTGCTAAACTTTGAAGAAATTCAAAATTTTCCTTAACGTATGGACTATAGTTATACGTGGGCATTTTTATCTTAAAATTGTTTTGAGTACTTATATATTACAGCGGCAAATATATAGTAGTTTTTTCTCCAGGAAATATTTTTGTAGATAATCGCATATTTTCATCTGTGCTAGGATGCATGTTTATTAATAGATAAGAAAAACGTTCCGATGTTGCATCTCGATAGGCTTCAAGAAAATAATTAAGCATTTTTGGGAAAAGCTGCGAGCCGAGTGTCTGTACTTGCAGAAGGCCTTGAGGGTTTTTTGTTAAAAGAATATAATGTGCATTTGCTCTTGCAGTCTTTATATCTCGGCCGTATAGGGATTGAGTTACAAAAATCACACTTACGCCCCAATTATGTGAACCTCGAGTAAAAAGTAGATTTAAGAAATCAATATTAATATTAAGCATTAAATCGTCTAACACCAAAAGCTGATGTTTTTTAATTAGTTCAGATTCGGGAACTCCATTATAAGTAGTAATTCCCATTTCCTTGAGCTTGAAAACAGTTTCATTCATTTCTCCAAAACAATTTAATATTTTTGAAGGAGAAGAATCTATGAGTTGGTTAGCATGTGCCAGAAATTTTAGAAGCCATTGGGTTTTGCCACTTCCTGTGGCACCCGAAATTATCATAGTAAATGGTGCGCTAAACATTTTATATAGATGTTTTATATAGGTGCCTCTATAGCTGCTTTATATAGGGTCCTCAGCCCGTTGGGTTAATCGTGCTTTTGCACTACTCAAGTGCACTCAATCCCCTCAAGTGCCCTATTAGGCACAAATATAATGTGCGTCTGCCACATAGATCTCGTCTATCCCCAACTAACTCTGGTATGCGTTTTTGCAGAAGAAATCACCAATATTTCTAATTCTTGAATGCTTAGATTATGTAGACGTTGAAGAACAGAAAAATTAATATCATATAATTTTTATTTAAATAAGATTTAAAATATTTTTTCTTCAAAAATTAAATATATAAAAAATTATTTTCGTTTATTATTTTTGTTTAAAATATTTATTCTTCAACATTTATTATTTTTTATTAATTTATAAATTTTTATTTAAAAATTATTTATTCATTCAAAATTTTGTTAGTTTTTCTTTAGTTTTTACAAATTTTTAATTAATTTTCATTAAAATATTTTTTCTTCAAAAATTAATTATTTTATTTTTTACATTTATTTTTTTTTTCAAAAATTTTTTATTTCTTCCAAAAATTAATTGATTGTATTCAATATAGTTGCTTTTATTCCAAAAATTTATTTTATTTAATCCATTTGCATTACAATTTCACCATTCCTATGAATAAGTCCGTGCTGATTTGTAAATGTGCCCACCCGTCCGATCTGGCAAGTTAAGCAACGCTGGGTATAATTTTTAAAACCCTCTAAACTTATTGAAAAATATTTGTAGAAAATTTTTGTGACGGTTTTCCCCTAAACCTATTGAAAAATAATTGAAAGCTGTTTTTGTGACGGTTTTCCCCTAAACCTATTGAAAAATAATTGAAAGCTGTTTTTGTGACGGTTTTATGTCAAAAATTTATTTTTGGCATAAAAGTGTAACATATACTACTGACCTTGTCCAAGGACCTTGTCCATAGAGCTTGTCCAAGGACCTTGTCCATAGAGCTTGTCCAAGGACTTTGTCCAAGGACCTTGTCCATAGAGCTTGTCCAAGGACTTTGTCCAAGGACCTTGTCCATAGAGCTTGTCCAAGGACCTTGTCCATAGAGCTTGTCCAAGGACCTTGTCCATAGAGCTTGTCCATAGAGCTTGTCTAAGGACCTTGTCCAAGGACCTTGTCCATAGAGCTTGTCCAAGGACCTTGTCCATAGAGCTTGTCCAAGGACCTTGTCCAAGGACCTTGTCCATAGAGCTTGTCCAAGGACCTTGTCCAAGGACCTTGTCCATAGAGCTTGTCCAAGGACCTTGTCCATAGAGCTTGTCCAAGGACCTTGTCCAAGGACCTTGTCCATAGAGCTTGTCCAAGGACCTTGTCCATAGAGCTTGTCCAAGGACCTTGTCCATAGAGCTTGTCCAAGGACCTTGTCCATAGAGCTTGTCTAAGGACCTTGTCCAAGGACCTTGTCCAAGGACCTTGTCCAAAGACCTTGTCCATAGAGCTTGTCCAAGGACCTTGTCCAAGGACCTTGTCCATAGAGCTTGTCCAAGGACCTTGTCCATAGAGCTTGTCCAAGGACCTTGTCCAAGGACCTTGTCCATAGAGCTTGTCCAAGGACCTTGTCCAAGGACCTTGTCCATAGAGCTTGTCCAAGGACCTTGTCCATAGAGCTTGTCCAAGGACCTTGTCCATAGAGCTTGTCTAAGGACCTTGTCCAAGGACCTTGTCCATAGAGCTTGTCCAAGGACCTTGTCCAAGGACCTTGTCCAAGGACCTTGTCCATAGAGCTTGTCCAAGGACCTTGTCCATAGAGCTTGTCCAAGGACCTTGTCCAAGGACCTTGTCCATAGAGCTTGTCCAAGGACCTTGTCCAAGGACCTTGTCCATAGAGCTTGTCCAAGGACCTTGTCCAAGGACCTTGTCCAAGGACCTTGTCCATAGAGCTTGTCCAAGGACCTTGTCCAAGGACCTTGTCCATAGAGCTTGTCCAAGGACCTTGTCCAAGGACCTTGTCCATAGAGCTTGTCCAAGGACCTTGTCCATAGAGCTTGTCCAAGGACTTTGTCCAAGGACCTTGTCCATAGAGCTTGTCCAAGGACCTTGTCCAAGGACCTTGTCCATAGAGCTTGTCCAAGGACCTTGTCCATAGAGCTTGTCCATAGAGCTTGTCCAAGGACCTTGTCCAAGGACCTTGTCCATAGAGCTTGTCCAAGGACCTTGTCCATAGAGCTTGTCCAAGGACCTTGTCCATAGAGCTTGTCCAAGGACCTTGTCCATAGAGCTTGTCCAAGGACCTTGTCCATAGAGCTTGTCTAAGGACCTTGTCCAAGGACCTTGTCCAAGGACCTTGTCCAAAGACCTTGTCC
Source organism: Meloidogyne enterolobii (assembly GCA_963681835.1). NCBI lineage: Eukaryota > Metazoa > Nematoda > Chromadorea > Rhabditida > Meloidogynidae > Meloidogyne > Meloidogyne enterolobii. The sequence goes on from CAVMJV010000551.1 coordinate 16,404, forward strand.
ATAGAGCTTGTCCAAGGACCTTGTCCAAGGACCTTGTCCATAGAGCTTGTCCAAGGACCTTGTCCATAGAGCTTGTCCAAGGACCTTGTCCAAGGACCTTGTCCATAGAGCTTGTCCAAGGACCTTGTCCAAGGACCTTGTCCATAGAGCTTGTCCAAGGACCTTGTCCAAGGACCTTGTCCATAGAGCTTGTCCAAGGACCTTGTCCATAGAGCTTGTCCAAGGACCTTGTCCATAGAGCTTGTCTAAGGACCTTGTCCAAGGACCTTGTCCATAGAGCTTGTCCAAGGACCTTGTCCAAGGACCTTGTCCATAGAGCTTGTCCAAGGACCTTGTCCAAGGACCTTGTCCATAGAGCTTGTCCAAGGACCTTGTCCAAGGACCTCGTCCAAGGACCTTGTCCATAGAGCTTGTCCAAGGACCTTGTCCAAGGACCTTGTCCATAGAGCTTGTCCAAGGACCTTGTCCATAGAGCTTGTCCAAGGACCTTGTCCATAGAGCTTGTCCAAGGACCTTGTCCATAGAGCTTGTCTAAGGACCTTGTCCAAGGACCTTGTCCATAGAGCTTGTCCAAGGACCTTGTCCATAGAGCTTGTCCAAGGACCTTGTCCAAGGACCTTGTCCATAGAGCTTGTCCAAGGACCTTGTCCATAGAGCTTGTTCAAGGAGCTTGTCCAAGGACCTTGTCCATAGAGCTTGTCCAAGGACCTTGTCCATAGAGCTTGTCCATAGAGCTTGTCCAAGGACCTTGTCCAAGGACCTTGTCCATACAGCTTGTCTAAGGACCTTGTCCAAGGACCTTGTCCATAGAGCTTGTCCAAGGACCTTGTCCAAGGACCTTGTCCATAGAGCTTGTCCAAGGACCTTGTCCATAGAGCTTGTCCAAGGACCTTGTCCAAGGACCTTGTCCATAGAGCTTGTCCAAGGACCTTGTCCAAGGACCTTGTCCATAGAGCTTGTCCAAGGACCTTGTCCAAGGACCTTGTCCATAGAGCTTGTCCAAGGACCTTGTCCATAGAGCTTGTCCAAGGACCTTGTCCATAGAGCTTGTCTAAGGACCTTGTCCAAGGACCTTGTCCATAGAGCTTGTCCAAGGACCTTGTCCAAGGACCTTGTCCATAGAGCTTGTCCAAGGACCTTGTCCAAGGACCTTGTCCATAGAGCTTGTCCAAGGACTTTGTCCAAGGACCTTGTCCATAGAGCTTGTCCAAGGACTTTGTCCAAGGACCTTGTCCATAGAGCTTGTCCAAGGACCTTGTCCAAGGACCTTGTCCATAGAGCTTGTCCAAGGACCTTGTCCTTAGAGCTTGTCCATAGAGCTTGTCCAAGGACCTTGTCCAAAAACCTTGTCCATAGAGCTTGTCCAAGGACCTTGTCCATAGAGCTTGTCTAAGGACCTTGTCCAAGGACCTTGTCCAAGGACCTTGTCCATAGAGCTTGTCCAAGGACCTTGTCCATAGAGCTTGTCCAAGGACCTTGTCCAAGGACCTTGTCCATAGAGCTTGTCCAAGGACCTTGTCCAAGGACCTTGTCCATAGAGCTTGTCCAAGGACCTTGTCCAAGGACCTTGTCCATAGAGCTTGTCCAAGGACCTTGTCCATAGAGCTTGTCCAAGGACCTTGTCCAAGGACTTTGTCCATAGAGCTTGTCCAAGGACCTTGTCCTTAGAGCTTGTCCATAGAGCTTGTCCAAGGACCTTGTCCAAGGACCTTGTCCATAGAGCTTGTCCAAGGACCTTGTCCATAGAGCTTGTCTAAGGACCTTGTCCAAGGACCTTGTCCAAGGACCTTGTCCAAGGACCTTGTCCATAGAGCTTGTCCATAGAGCTTGTCCAAGGACCTTGTCCAAGGACCTTGTCCAAGGACCTTGTCCATAGAGCTTGTCCAAGGACCTTGTCCAAGGACCTTGTCCATAGAGCTTGTCCAAGGACCTTGTCCATAGAGCTTGTCCAAGGACCTTGTCCATAGAGCTTGTCCAAGGACCTTGTCCATAGAGCTTGTCTAAGGACCTTGTCCAAGGACCTTGTCCAAGGACCTTGTCCAAGGACCTTGTCCATAGAGCTTGTCCAAGGACCTTGTCCATAGAGCTTGTCCAAGGACCTTGTCCAAGGACCTTGTCCATAGAGCTTGTCCAAGGACCTTGTCCATAGAGCTTGTCCAAGGACTTTGTCCAAGGACCTTGTCCATAGAGCTTGTCCAAGGACTTTGTCCAAGGACCTTGTCCATAGAGCTTGTCCAAGGACCTTGTCCAAGGACCTTGTCCATAGAGCTTGTCCAAGGACCTTGTCCATAGAGCTTGTCCATAGAGCTTGTCTAAGGACCTTGTCCAAGGACCTTGTCCATAGAGCTTGTCCAAGGACCTTGTCCATAGAGCTTGTCCAAGGACCTTGTCCAAGGACCTTGTCCATAGAGCTTGTCCAAGGACCTTGTCCAAGGACCTTGTCCATAGAGCTTGTCCAAGGACCTTGTCCATAGAGCTTGTCCAAGGACCTTGTCCAAGGACCTTGTCCATAGAGCTTGTCCAAGGACCTTGTCCAAGGACCTTGTCCATAGAGCTTGTCTAAGGACCTTGTCCAAGGACCTTGTCCATAGAGCTTGTCCAAGGACCTTGTCCAAGGACCTTGTCCATAGAGCTTGTCCAAGGACCTTGTCCAAGGACCTTGTCCATAGAGCTTGTCCAAGGACCTTGTCCAAGGACCTTGTCCAAGGACCTTGTCCAAGGACCTTGTCCATAGAGCTTGTCTAAGGACCTTGTCCAAGGACCTTGTCCGGTGTACGGAATTTTGGTCACCGGAATTTTGGTCACCAAGATTTTTCGGAACTTTGGTCACCAATTTTTTTGGAATTTTGGTCACCAGCGGAATTTTGGTCACCAAGTCAAAAAAACGGAATATTGGGCACTGAAATTTTGGTCACCAATAGGAATTTTGGTCACCAAACGGAAAAAAAGAATCTTATCTAAAATCTAAAACTGAAATCAAAGTGATAAGAAATGATTTTTCAACCCCCAGTTGATCAATTTCAATGTTTACCACTTTCTAAGCTGATCACTCACTCGGTTGATCAGTCTCGATCACTCTACCTGATGATTGATTAACTGGCAGAGTGATCAACATTGAAAATATTCATCAGGGGGTTGAAAAACAATTTTTTATCACTTTGTTATCAGTTTTAGATAAGATTTGTTTTTTTGTTTGGTGACCAAAATTCCTATTGGTGACCAAAATTTCAGTGCCCAATATTCCGATTTTAGACTTGGTGACCAAAATTCCGCTGGTGACCAAAATTCCAAAAAAATTGGTGACCAAAGTTCCGAAAAATTGTGGTGACCAAAATTCCAGTGACCAAAATTCCGGCACCCCCTTGTCCAAGGACCTTGTCCAAGGACCTTGTCCATAGAGCTTGTCCAAGGACCTTGTCCATAGGGCTTGTCCAAGGACCTTGTCCATAGAGCTTGTCCAAGGACCTTGTCCAAGACCTTGTCCATAGAGCTTTTCCAATGATCTTGTCCAAGGACCTTGTCCATAGAGCTTGTCCAAGGACCTTGTCCATAGAGCTTGTCCAAGGACCTTGTCCAAGGACCTTGTCCATAGAGCTTGTCCAAGGACCTTGTCCAAGGACCTTGTCCATAGAGCTTGTCCAAGGACCTTGTCCAAGGACCTTGTCCAAGGACCTTGTCCATAGAGCTTGTCTAAGGACCTTGTCCAAGGACCTTGTCCATAGAGCTTGTCCAAGGACCTTGTCCAAGGACCTTGTCCATAGAGCTTGTCCAAGGACCTTGTCCAAGGACCTTGTCCATAGAGCTTGTCCAAGGACCTTGTCCAAGGACCTTGTCCAAGGACCTTGTCCATAGAGCTTGTCTAAGGACCTTGTCCAAGGACCTTGTCCGGTGTACGGAATTTTGGTCACCGGAATTTTGGTCACCAAGATTTTTCGGAACTTTGGTCACCAATTTTTTTGGAATTTTGGTCACCAGCGGAATTTTGGTCACCAAGTCAAAAAACGGAATATTGGGCACTGAAATTTTGGTCACCAATAGGAATTTTGGTCACCAAACGGAAAAAAAGAATCTTATCTAAAATCTAAAACTGAAATCAAAGTGATAAGAAATGATTTTTCAACCCCCAGTTGATCAATTTCAATGTTTACCACTTTCTAAGCTGATCACTCACTCGGTTGATCAGTCTCGATCACTCTACCTGATGATTGATTAACTGGCAGAGTGATCAACATTGAAAATATTCATCAGGGGGTTGAAAAACAATTTTTTATCACTTTGTTATCAGTTTTAGATAAGATTTGTTTTTTTGTTTGGTGACCAAAATTCCTATTGGTGACCAAAATTTCAGTGCCCAATATTCCGATTTTAGACTTGGTGACCAAAATTCCGCTGGTGACCAAAATTCCAAAAAAATTGGTGACCAAAGTTCCGAAAAATTGTGGTGACCAAAATTCCAGTGACCAAAATTCCGGCACCCCCTTGTCCAAGGACCTTGTCCAAGGACCTTGTCCATAGAGCTTGTCCAAGGACCTTGTCCATAGAGCTTGTCCAAGGACCTTGTCCAAGGACCTTGTCCATAGAGCTTGTCCAAGGACCTTGTCCATAGAGCTTGTCCAAGGACTTTGTCCAAGGACCTTGTCCATAGAGTTGTCCAAGGACTTTGTCCAAGGACCTTGTCCATAGAGCTTGTCCAAGGACCTTGTCCAAGGACCTTGTCCATAGAGCTTGTCCAAGGACCTTGTCCATAGAGCTTGTCCATAGAGCTTGTCCAAGGACCTTGTCCAAGGACCTTGTCCATAGAGCTTGTCCAAGGACCTTGTCCATAGAGCTTGTCCAAGGACCTTGTCCAAGGACCTTGTCCATAGAGCTTGTCCAAGGACCTTGTCCAAGGACCTTGTCCATAGAGCTTGTCCAAGGACCTTGTCCATAGAGCTTGTCCAAGGACCTTGTCCAAGGACCTTGTCCATAGAGCTTGTCCAAGGACCTTGTCCAAGGACCTTGTCCAAGGACCTTGTCCATAGAGCTTGTCCAAGGACCTTGTCCAAGGACCTTGTCCAAGGACCTTGTCCAAGGACCTTGTCCATAGAGCTTGTCCAAGGACCTTGTCCATAGAGCTTGTCCAAGGACCTTGTCCAAGGACCTTGTCCATAGAGCTTGTCCAAGGACCTTGTCCATAGAGCTTGTCCAAGGACCTTGTCCAAGGACCTTGTCCATAGAGCTTGTCCAAGGACCTTGTCCAAGGACCTTGTCCATAGAGCTTGTCCAAGGACCTTGTCCAAGGACCTTGTCCATAGAGCTTGTCCAAGGACCTTGTCCATAGAGCTTGTCCAAGGACCTTGTCCATAGAGCTTGTCTAAGGACCTTGTCCAAGGACCTTGTCCATAGAGCTTGTCCAAGGACCTTGTCCAAGGACCTTGTCCATAGAGCTTGTCCAAGGACCTTGTCCAAGGATTTTGTCCATAGAGCTTGTCCAAGGACCTTGTCCGTGGACCTTGTCCAAGGACCTTGTCCATAGAGCTTGTCAAGGACCTTGTCCAAGGACCTTGTCCATAGAGCTTGTCCAAGGACCTTGTCCAAGGACCTTGTCCATAGAGCTTGTCCAAGGACCTTGTCCATAGAGCTTGTCCAAGGACCTTGTCCATAGAGCTTGTCCAAGGACCTTGTCCATAGAGATTGTCCAAGGACCTTTTCCATAGAGCTTGTCCAAGGACCTTGTCCATAGAGCTTGTCTAAGGACCTTGTCCAAGGACCTTGTCCAAGGACCTTGTCCAATGACCTTGTCCATAGACTTGTCCAAGGACCTTGTCCAAGGACCTTGTCCATAGAGCTTGTCCAAGGACCTTGTCTATAGAGCTTGTCCAAGGACCTTGTCCAAGGACCTTGTCCATAGAGCTTGTCCAAGGACCTTGTCCAATGACCTTGTCCATAGACTT
>CAVMJV010000552.1:0-21687 GCA_963681835.1 Meloidogyne enterolobii
GTTCAAATTATTGATGTTTATAGTCTAAAAACTGTGAAAAATAACCAGTAATGCACATAAATAAGGATTTATTTAGAATTTTCGTTCAAATTATTGATGTTTATAGTCTAAAAACTGTGAAAAATAACCAGTAATGCACATAAATAAGGATTTATTTAGAATTTTCGTTCATATTATTGATGTTTATAGTCTAAAAACTGTGAAAAATAAACAGTAATGCACATAAATAAGGATTTATTTAGAATTTTCGTTCATATTATTGATGTTTACAGTCTAAAAACTGTGAAAAATAACCAGTAATGCACATAAATAAGGATTTATTTAGAATTTTCGTTCAAATTATTGATGTTTATAGTCTAAAAACTGTGAAAAATAACCAGTAATGCACATAAATAAGGATTTATTTAGAATTTTCGTTCAAATTATTGATGTTTATAGTCTAAAAACTGTGAAAAATAACCAGTAATGCACATAAATAAGGATTTATTTAGAATTTTCGTTCATATTATTGATGTTTACAGTCTAAAAACTGTGAAAAATAACCAGTAATGCACATAAATAAGGATTTATTTAGAATTTTCGTTCAAATTATTGATGTTTATAGTCTAAAAACTGTGAAAAATAACCAGTAATGCACATAAATAAGGATTTATTTAGAATTTTCGTTCATATTATTGATGTTTACAGTCTAAAAACTGTGAAAAATAACCAGTAATGCACATAAATAAGGATTTATTTAGAATTTTCGTTCAAATTATTGATGTTTATAGTCTAAAAACTGTGAAAAATAACCAGTAATGCACATAAATAAGGATTTATTTAGAATTTTCGTTCAAATTATTGATGTTTATAGTCTAAAAACTGTGAAAAATAACCAGTAATGCACATAAATAAGGATTTATTTAGAATTTTCGTTCATATTATTGATGTTTACAGTCTAAAAACTGTGAAAAATAACCAGTAATGCACATAAATAAGGATTTATTTAGAATTTTCGTTCAAATTATTGATGTTTATAGTCTAAAAACTGTGAAAAATAACCAGTAATGCACATAAATAAGGATTTATTTAGAATTTTCGTTCAAATTATTGATGTTTATAGTCTAAAAACTGTGAAAAATAACCAGTAATGCACATAAATAAGGATTTATTTAGAATTTTCGTTCAAATTATTGATGTTTATAGTCTAAAAACTGTGAAAAATAACCAGTAATGCACATAAATAAGGATTTATTTAGAATTTTCGTTCATATTATTGATGTTTATGTCTAAAAACTGTGAAAAATAACCAGTAATGCACATAAATAAGGATTTATTTAGAATTTTCGTTCAAATTATTGATGTTTATAGTCTAAAAACTGTGAAAAATAACCAGTAATGCACATAAATAAGGATTTATTTAGAATTTTCGTTCAAATTATTGATGTTTATAGTCTAAAAACTGTGAAAAATAACCAGTAATGCACATAAATAAGGATTTATTTAGAATTTTCGTTCATATTATTGATGTTTACAGTCTAAAAACTGTGAAAAATAACCAGTAATGCACATAAATAAGGATTTATTTAGAATTTTCGTTCAAATTATTGATGTTTATAGTCTAAAAACTGTGAAAAATAACCAGTAATGCACATAAATAAGGATTTATTTAGAATTTTCGTTCAAATTATTGATGTTTATAGTCTAAAAACTGTGAAAAATAACCAGTAATGCACATAAATAAGGATTTATTTAGAATTTTCGTTCAAATTATTGATGTTTATAGTCTAAAAACTGTGAAAAATAACCAGTAATGCACATAAATAAGGATTTATTTAGAATTTTCGTTCAAATTATTGATGTTTATAGTCTAAAAACTGTGAAAAATAACCAGTAATGCACATAAATAAGGATTTATTTAGAATTTTCGTTCAAATTATTGATGTTTATAGTCTAAAAACTGTGAAAAATAACCAGTAATGCACATAAATAAGGATTTATTTAGAATTTTCGTTCATATTATTGATGTTTACAGTCTAAAAACTGTGAAAAATAACCAGTAATGCACATAAATAAGGATTTATTTAGAATTTTCGTTCAAATTATTGATGTTTATAGTCTAAAAACTGTGAAAAATAACCAGTAATGCACATAAATAAGGATTTATTTAGAATTTTCGTTCATATTATTGATGTTTACAGTCTAAAAACTGTGAAAAATAACCAGTAATGCACATAAATAAGGATTTATTTAGAATTTTCGTTCAAATTATTGATGTTTATAGTCTAAAAACTGTGAAAAATAACCAGTAATGCACATAAATAAGGATTTATTTAGAATTTTCGTTCAAATTATTGATGTTTATAGTCTAAAAACTGTGAAAAATAACCAGTAATGCACATAAATAAGGATTTATTTAGAATTTTCGTTCAAATTATTGATGTTTATAGTCTAAAAACTGTGAAAAATAACCAGTAATGCACATAAATAAGGATTTATTTAGAGTTTTCGTTCAAATTATTGATGTTTACAGTCTAAAAACTGTGAAAAATAACCAGTAATGCACATAAATAAGGATTTATTTAGAATTTTCGTTCAAATTATTGATGTTTACAGTCTAAAAACTGTGAAAAATAACCAGTAATGCACATAAATAAGGATTTATTTAGAATTTTCGTTCAAATTATTGATGTTTATAGTCTAAAAACTGTGAAAAATAACCAGTAATGCACATAAATAAGGATTTATTTAGAATTTTCGTTCAAATTATTGATGTTTACAGTCTAAAAACTGTGAAAAATAACCAGTAATGCACATAAATAAGGATTTATTTAGAATTTTCGTTCAAATTATTGATGTTTATAGTCTAAAAACTGTGAAAAATAACCAGTAATGCACATAAATAAGGATTTATTTAGAATTTTCGTTCAAATTATTGATGTTTATAGTCTAAAAACTGTGAAAAATAACCAGTAATGCACATAAATAAGGATTTATTTAGAATTTTCGTTCAAATTATTGATGTTTATAGTCTAAAAACTGTGAAAAATAACCAGTAATGCACATAAATAAGGATTTATTTAGAATTTTCGTTCATATTATTGATGTTTACAGTCTAAAAACTGTGAAAAATAACCAGTAATGCACATAAATAAGGATTTATTTAGAATTTTCGTTCAAATTATTGATGTTTATAGTCTAAAAACTGTGAAAAATAACCAGTAATGCACATAAATAAGGATTTATTTAGAATTTTCGTTCAAATTATTGATGTTTATAGTCTAAAAACTGTGAAAAATAACCAGTAATGCACATAAATAAGGATTTATTTAGAATTTTCGTTCAAATTATTGATGTTTATAGTCTAAAAACTGTGAAAAATAACCAGTAATGCACATAAATAAGGATTTATTTAGAATTTTCGTTCATATTATTGATGTTTATAGTCTAAAAACTGTGAAAAATAAACAGTAATGCACATAAATAAGGATTTATTTAGAATTTTCGTTCAAATTATTGATGTTTATAGTCTAAAAACTGTGAAAAATAACCAGTAATGCACATAAATAAGGATTTATTTAGAATTTTCGTTCATATTATTGATGTTTATAGTCTAAAAACTGTGAAAAATAACCAGTAATGCACATAAATAAGGATTTATTTAGAATTTTCGTTCATATTATTGATGTTTACAGTCTAAAAACTGTGAAAAATAACCAGTAATGCACATAAATAAGGATTTATTTAGAATTTTCGTTCATATTATTGATGTTTACAGTCTAAAAACTGTGAAAAATAACCAGTAATGCACATAAATAAGGATTTATTTAGAATTTTCGTTCATATTATTGATGTTTACAGTCTAAAAACTGTGAAAAATAACCAGTAATGCACATAAATAAGGATTTATTTAGAATTTTCGTTCATATTATTGATGTTTACAGTCTAAAAACTGTGAAAAATAACCAGTAATGCACATAAATAAGGATTTATTTAGAATTTTCGTTCAAATTATTGATGTTTATAGTCTAAAAACTGTGAAAAATAACCAGTAATGCACATAAATAAGGATTTATTTAGAATTTTCGTTCATATTATTGATGTTTACAGTCTAAAAACTGTGAAAAATAACCAGTAATGCACATAAATAAGGATTTATTTAGAATTTTCGTTCAAATTATTGATGTTTATAGTCTAAAAACTGTGAAAAATAACCAGTAATGCAAATAAATAAGGATTTATTTAGAATTTTCGTTCAAATTATTGATGTTTATAGTCTAAAAACTGTGAAAAATAACCAGTAATGCACATAAATAAGGATTTATTTAGAATTTTCGTTCATATTATTGATGTTTACAGTCTAAAAACTGTGAAAAATAACCAGTAATGCACATAAATAAGGATTTATTTAGAATTTTCGTTCATATTATTGATGTTTACAGTCTAAAAACTGTGAAAAATAACCAGTAATGCACATAAATAAGGATTTATTTAGAATTTTCGTTCAAATTATTGATGTTTACAGTCTAAAAACTGTGAAAAATAACCAGTAATGCACATAAATAAGGATTTATTTAGAATTTTCGTTCATATTATTGATGTTTACAGTCTAAAAACTGTGAAAAATAACCAGTAATGCACATAAATAAGGATTTATTTAGAATTTTCGTTCAAATTATTGATGTTTATAGTCTAAAAACTGTGAAAAAACCAGTAATGCAAATAAATAAGGATTTATTTAGAATTTTCGTTCAAATTATTGATGTTTATAGTCTAAAAACTGTGAAAAATAACCAGTAATGCACATAAATAAGGATTTATTTAGAATTTTCGTTCATATTATTGATGTTTACAGTCTAAAAACTGTGAAAAATAACCAGTAATGCACATAAATAAGTATTTATTTAGAATTTTCGTTCAAATTATTGATGTTTATAGTCTAAAAACTGTGAAAAATAACCAGTAATGCACATAAATAAGGATTTATTTAGAATTTTCGTTCAAATTATTGATGTTTATAGTCTAAAAACTGTGAAAAATAACCAGTAATGCACATAAATAAGGATTTATTTAGAATTTTCGTTCAAATTATTGATGTTTATAGTCTAAAAACTGTGAAAAATAACCAGTAATGCACATAAATAAGGATTTATTTAGAATTTTCGTTCAAATTATTGATGTTTACAGTCTAAAAACTGTGAAAAATAACCAGTAATGCACATAAATAAGGATTTATTTAGAATTTTCGTTCAAATTATTGATGTTTACAGTCTAAAAACTGTGAAAAATAACCAGTAATGCACATAAATAAGGATTTATTTAGAATTTTCGTTCAAATTATTGATGTTTATAGTCTAAAAACTGTGAAAAATAACCAGTAATGCACATAAATAAGGATTTATTTAGAATTTTCGTTCAAATTATTGATGTTTATAGTCTAAAAACTGTGAAAAATAACCAGTAATGCACATAAATAAGGATTTTTTTAGAATTTTCGTTCAAATTATTGATGTTTATAGTCTAAAAACTGTGAAAAACATAAATAACATAATTTTTTTAACCATAAATAACACACATAAATAAGGATTTATTTAGAATTTTCGTTCAAATTATTGATGTTTATAGTCTAAAAACTGTGAAAAATAACCAGTAATGCACATAAATAAGGATTTATTTAGAATTTTCGTTCAAATTATTGATGTTTATAGTCTAAAAACTGTGAAAAATAACCAGTAATGCACATAAATAAGGATTTATTTAGAATTTTCGTTCAAATTATTGATGTTTATAGTCTAAAAACTGTGAAAAATAACCAGTAATGCACATAAATAAGGATTTATTTAGAATTTTCGTTCAAATTATTGATGTTTACAGTCTAAAAACTGTGAAAAATAACCAGTAATGCACATAAATAAGGATTTATTTAGAATTTTCGTTCAAATTATTGATGTTTACAGTCTAAAAACTGTGAAAAATAACCAGTAATGCACATAAATAAGGATTTATTTAGAATTTTCGTTCAAATTATTGATGTTTACAGTCTAAAAACTGTGAAAAATAACCAGTAATGCACATAAATAAGGATTTATTTAGAATTTTCGTTCAAATTATTGATGTTTATAGTCTAAAAACTGTGAAAAACATAAATAACATAATTTTTTTAACCATAAATAACGCACATAAATAAGGATTTATTTAGAATTTTCGTTCAAATTATTGATGTTTATAGTCTAAAAACTGTGAAAAATAACCAGTAATGCACATAAATAAGGATTTATTTAGAATTTTCGTTCAAATTATTGATGTTTACAGTCTAAAAACTGTGAAAAATAACCAGTAATGCACATAAATAAGGATTTATTTAGAATTTTCGTTCAAATTATTGATGTTTACAGTCTAAAAACTGTGAAAAATAACCAGTAATGCACATAAATAAGGATTTATTTAGAATTTTCGTTCAAATTATTGATGTTTACAGTCTAAAAACTGTGAAAAATAACCGGTAATGCACATAAATAAGGATTTATTTAGAATTTTCGTTCAAATTATTGATGTTTACAGTCTAAAAACTGTGAAAAATAACCAGTAATGCACATAAATAAGGATTTATTTAGAATTTTCGTTCAAATTATTGATGTTTACAGTCTAAAAACTGTGAAAAATAACCAGTAATGCACATAAATAAGGATTTATTTAGAATTTTCGTTCAAATTATTGATGTTTATAGTCTAAAAACTGTGAAAAATAACCAGTAATGCACATAAATAAGGATTTATTTAGAATTTTCGTTCAAATTATTGATGTTTATAGTCTAAAAACTGTGAAAAATAACCAGTAATGCACATAAATAAGGATTTATTTAGAATTTTCGTTCAAATTATTGATGTTTACAGTCTAAAAACTGTGAAAAATAACCAGTAATGCACATAAATAAGGATTTATTTAGAATTTTCGTTCAAATTATTGATGTTTACAGTCTAAAAACTGTGAAAAATAACCAGTAATGCACATAAATAAGGATTTATTTAGAATTTTCGTTCAAATTATTGATGTTTATAGTCTAAAAACTGTGAAAAATAACCAGTAATGCACATAAATAAGGATTTATTTAGAATTTTCGTTCAAATTATTGATGTTTATAGTCTAAAAACTGTGAAAAATAACCAGTAATGCACATAAATAAGGATTTTTTTAGAATTTTCGTTCAAATTATTGATGTTTATAGTCTAAAAACTGTGAAAAACATAAATAACATAATTTTTTTAACCATAAATAACACACATAAATAAGGATTTATTTAGAATTTTCGTTCAAATTATTGATGTTTATAGTCTAAAAACTGTGAAAAATAACCAGTAATGCACATAAATAAGGATTTATTTAGAATTTTCGTTCAAATTATTGATGTTTATAGTCTAAAAACTGTGAAAAATAACCAGTAATGCACATAAATAAGGATTTATTTAGAATTTTCGTTCAAATTATTGATGTTTATAGTCTAAAAACTGTGAAAAATAACCAGTAATGCACATAAATAAGGATTTATTTAGAATTTTCGTTCAAATTATTGATGTTTACAGTCTAAAAACTGTGAAAAATAACCAGTAATGCACATAAATAAGGATTTATTTAGAATTTTCGTTCAAATTATTGATGTTTACAGTCTAAAAACTGTGAAAAATAACCAGTAATGCACATAAATAAGGATTTATTTAGAATTTTCGTTCAAATTATTGATGTTTACAGTCTAAAAACTGTGAAAAATAACCAGTAATGCACATAAATAAGGATTTATTTAGAATTTTCGTTCAAATTATTGATGTTTATAGTCTAAAAACTGTGAAAAACATAAATAACATAATTTTTTTAACCATAAATAACGCACATAAATAAGGATTTATTTAGAATTTTCGTTCAAATTATTGATGTTTATAGTCTAAAAACTGTGAAAAATAACCAGTAATGCACATAAATAAGGATTTATTTAGAATTTTCGTTCAAATTATTGATGTTTACAGTCTAAAAACTGTGAAAAATAACCAGTAATGCACATAAATAAGGATTTATTTAGAATTTTCGTTCAAATTATTGATGTTTACAGTCTAAAAACTGTGAAAAATAACCAGTAATGCACATAAATAAGGATTTATTTAGAATTTTCGTTCAAATTATTGATGTTTACAGTCTAAAAACTGTGAAAAATAACCGGTAATGCACATAAATAAGGATTTATTTAGAATTTTCGTTCAAATTATTGATGTTTACAGTCTAAAAACTGTGAAAAATAACCAGTAATGCACATAAATAAGGATTTATTTAGAATTTTCGTTCAAATTATTGATGTTTACAGTCTAAAAACTGTGAAAAATAACCAGTAATGCACATAAATAAGGATTTATTTAGAATTTTCGTTCAAATTATTGATGTTTACAGTCTAAAAACTGTGAAAAATAACCAGTAATGCACATAAATAAGGATTTATTTAGAATTTTCGTTCAAATTATTGATGTTTATAGTCTAAAAACTGTGAAAAATAACCAGTAATGCACATAAATAAGGATTTATTTAGAATTTTCGTTCAAATTATTGATGTTTACAGTCTAAAAACTGTGAAAAATAACCAGTAATGCACATAAATAAGGATTTATTTAGAATTTTCGTTCAAATTATTGATGTTTACAGTCTAAAAACTGTGAAAAATAACCAGTAATGCACATAAATAAGGATTTATTTAGAATTTTCGTTCAAATTATTGATGTTTATAGTCTAAAAACTGTGAAAAATAACCAGTAATGCACATAAATAAGGATTTATTTAGAATTTTCGTTCAAATTATTGATGTTTACAGTCTAAAAACTGTGAAAAATAACCAGTAATGCACATAAATAAGGATTTATTTAGAATTTTCGTTCAAATTATTGATGTTTACAGTCTAAAAACTGTGAAAAATAACCAGTAATGCACATAAATAAGGATTTATTTAGAATTTTCGTTCAAATTATTGATGTTTATAGTCTAAAAACTGTGAAAAATAACCAGTAATGCACATAAATAAGGATTTATTTAGAATTTTCGTTCAAATTATTGATGTTTATAGTCTAAAAACTGTGAAAAATAACCAGTAATGCACATAAATAAGGATTTATTTAGAATTTTCGTTCATATTATTGATGTTTATAGTCTAAAAACTGTGAAAAATAACCAGTAATGCACATAAATAAGGATTTATTTAGAATTTTCGTTCATATTATTGATGTTTATAGTCTAAAAACTGTGAAAAATAACCAGTAATGCACATAAATAAGGATTTATTTAGAATTTTCGTTCATATTATTGATGTTTACAGTCTAAAAACTGTGAAAAATAACCAGTAATGCACATAAATAAGGATTTATTTAGAATTTTCGTTCATATTATTGATGTTTACAGTCTAAAAACTGTGAAAAATAACCAGTAATGCACATAAATAAGGATTTATTTAGAATTTTCGTTCATATTATTGATGTTTACAGTCTAAAAACTGTGAAAAATAACCAGTAATGCACTTAAATAAGGATTTATTTAGAATTTTCGTTCATATTATTGATGTTTACAGTCTAAAAACTGTGAAAAATAACCAGTAATGCACATAAATAAGGATTTATTTAGAATTTTCGTTCATATTATTGATGTTTACAGTCTAAAAACTGTGAAAAATAACCAGTAATGCACATAAATAAGGATTTATTTAGAATTTTCGTTCATATTATTGATGTTTATAGTCTAAAAACTGTGAAAAATAACCAGTAATGCACATAAATAAGGATTTATTTAGAATTTTCGTTCATATTATTGATGTTTACAGTCTAAAAACTGAAAAATAACCAGTAATGCACATAAATAAGGATTTATTTAGAATTTTCGTTCATATTATTGATGTTTATAGTCTAAAAACTGTGAAAAATAACCAGTAATGCACATAAATAAGGATTTATTTAGAATTTTCGTTCATATTATTGATATTTATAGTCTAAAAACTGAAAAATAACCAGTAATGCACATAAATAAGGATTTATTTAGAATTTTCGTTCATATTATTGATGTTTATAGTCTAAAAACTGTGAAAAATAACCAGTAATGCACATAAATAAGGATTTATTTAGAATTTTCGTTCATATTATTGATGTTTACAGTCTAAAAACTGAAAAATAACCAGTAATGCACATAAATAAGGATTTATTTAGAATTTTCGTTCATATTATTGATGTTTATAGTCTAAAAACTGTGAAAAATAACCAGTAATGCACATAAATAAGGATTTATTTAGAATTTTCGTTCATATTATTGATGTTTACAGTCTAAAAACTGAAAAATAACCAGTAATGCACATAAATAAGGATTTATTTAGAATTTTCGTTCATATTATTGATGTTTATAGTCTAAAAACTGTGAAAAATAACCAGTAATGCACATAAATAAGGATTTATTTAGAATTTTCGTTCATATTATTGATGTTTACAGTCTAAAAACTGAAAAATAACCAGTAATGCACATAAATAAGGATTTATTTAGAATTTTCGTTCATATTATTGATGTTTATAGTCTAAAAACTGTGAAAAATAACCAGTAATGCACATAAATAAGGATTTATTTAGAATTTTCGTTCATATTATTGATGTTTACAGTCTAAAAACTGAAAAATAACCAGTAATGCACATAAATAAGGATTTATTTAGAATTTTCGTTCATATTATTGATGTTTATAGTCTAAAAACTGTGAAAAATAACCAGTAATGCACATAAATAAGGATTTATTTAGAATTTTCGTTCATATTATTGATATTTATAGTCTAAAAACTGAAAAATAACCAGTAATGCACATAAATAAGGATTTATTTAGAATTTTCGTTCATATTATTGATGTTTATAGTCTAAAAACTGTGAAAAATAACCAGTAATGCACATAAATAAGGATTTATTTAGAATTTTCGTTCATATTATTGATGTTTACAGTCTAAAAACTGAAAAATAACCAGTAATGCACATAAATAAGGATTTATTTAGAATTTTCGTTCATATTATTGATGTTTATAGTCTAAAAACTGTGAAAAATAACCAGTAATGCACATAAATAAGGATTTATTTAGAATTTTCGTTCATATTATTGATGTTTACAGTCTAAAAACTGAAAAATAACCAGTAATGCACATAAATAAGGATTTATTTAGAATTTTCGTTCATATTATTGATGTTTACAGTCTAAAAACTGAAAAATAACCAGTAATGCACATAAATAAGGATTTATTTAGAATTTTCGCTCATATTATTGATGTTTACAGTCTAAAAACTGAAAAATAACCAGTAATGCACATAAATAAGGATTTATTTAGAATTTTCGTTCATATTATTGATGTTTACAGTCTAAAAACTGAAAAATAACCAGTAATGCACATAAATAAGGATTTATTTAGAATTTTCGTTCATATTATTGATGTTTATAGTCTAAAAACTGTGAAAAATAACCAGTAATGCACATAAATAAGGATTTATTTAGAATTTTCGTTCATATTATTGATGTTTACAGTCTAAAAACTGAAAAATAACCAGTAATGCACATAAATAAGGATTTATTTAGAATTTTCGTTCATATTATTGATGTTTATAGTCTAAAAACTGTGAAAAATAACCAGTAATGCACATAAATAAGGATTTATTTAGAATTTTCGTTCATATTATTGATATTTATAGTCTAAAAACTGAAAAATAACCAGTAATGCACATAAATAAGGATTTATTTAGAATTTTCGTTCATATTATTGATGTTTATAGTCTAAAAACTGTGAAAAATAACCAGTAATGCACATAAATAAGGATTTATTTAGAATTTTCGTTCATATTATTGATGTTTACAGTCTAAAAACTGAAAAATAACCAGTAATGCACATAAATAAGGATTTATTTAGAATTTTCGTTCATATTATTGATGTTTATAGTCTAAAAACTGTGAAAAATAACCAGTAATGCACATAAATAAGGATTTATTTAGAATTTTCGTTCATATTATTGATATTTATAGTCTAAAAACTGAAAAATAACCAGTAATGCACATAAATAAGGATTTATTTAGAATTTTCGTTCATATTATTGATGTTTATAGTCTAAAAACTGTGAAAAATAACCAGTAATGCACATAAATAAGGATTTATTTAGAATTTTCGTTCATATTATTGATGTTTATAGTCTAAAAACTGTGAAAAATAACCAGTAATGCACATAAATAAGGATTTATTTAGAATTTTCGTTCATATTATTGATGTTTATAGTCTAAAAACTGTGAAAAATAACCAGTAATGCACATAAATAAGGATTTATTTAGAATTTTCGTTCATATTATTGATGTTTATAGTCTAAAAACTGTGAAAAATAACCAGTAATGCACATAAATAAGGATTTATTTAGAATTTTCGTTCATATTATTGATGTTTATAGTCTAAAAACTGTGAAAAATAACCAGTAATGCACATAAATAAGGATTTATTTAGAATTTTCGTTCATATTATTGATGTTTATAGTCTAAAAACTGTGAAAAATAACCAGTAATGCACATAAATAAGGATTTATTTAGAATTTTCGTTCATATTATTGATGTTTATAGTCTAAAAACTGTGAAAAATAACCAGTAATGCACATAAATAAGGATTTATTTAGAATTTTCGTTCATATTATTGATGTTTATAGTCTAAAAACTGTGAAAAATAACCAGTAATGCACATAAATAAGGATTTATTTAGAATTTTCGTTCATATTATTGATGTTTATAGTCTAAAAACTGTGAAAAATAACCAGTAATGCACATAAATAAGGATTTATTTAGAATTTTCGTTCATATTATTGATGTTTATAGTCTAAAAACTGTGAAAAATAACCAGTAATGCACATAAATAAGGATTTATTTAGAATTTTCGTTCATATTATTGATGTTTATAGTCTAAAAACTGTGAAAAATAACCAATAATGCACATAAATAAGGATTTATTTAGAATTTTCGTTCATATTATTGATGTTTATAGTCTAAAAACTGTGAAAAATAACCAGTAATGCACATAAATAAGGATTTATTTAGAATTTTCGTTCATATTATTGATGTTTACAGTCTAAAAACTGAAAAATAACCAGTAATGCACATAAATAAGGATTTATTTAGAATTTTCGTTCATATTATTGATGTTTACAGTCTAAAAACTGAAAAATAACCAGTAATGCACATAAATAAGGATTTATTTAGAATTTTCGTTCATATTATTGATGTTTACAGTCTAAAAACTGAAAAATAACCAGTAATGCACATAAATAAGGATTTATTTAGAATTTTCGTTCATATTATTGATGTTTATAGTCTAAAAACTGTGAAAAATAACCAGTAATGCACATAAATAAGGATTTATTTAGAATTTTCGTTCATATTATTGATGTTTACAGGATTTATTTAGAATTTTCGTTCATATTATTGATGTTTACAGTCTAAAAACTGAAAAATAACCAGTAATGCACATAAATAAGGATTTATTTAGAATTTTCGTTCATATTATTGATGTTTATAGTCTAAAAACTGTGAAAAATAACCAGTAATGCACATAAATAAGGATTTATTTAGAATTTTCGTTCATATTATTGATGTTTACAGTCTAAAAACTGAAAAATAACCAGTAATGCACATAAATAAGGATTTATTTAGAATTTTCGTTCATATTATTGATGTTTATAGTCTAAAAACTGTGAAAAATAACCAGTAATGCACATAAATAAGGATTTATTTAGAATTTTCGTTCATATTATTGATATTTATAGTCTAAAAACTGAAAAATAACCAGTAATGCACATAAATAAGGATTTATTTAGAATTTTCGTTCATATTATTGATGTTTATAGTCTAAAAACTGTGAAAAATAACCAGTAATGCACATAAATAAGGATTTATTTAGAATTTTCGTTCATATTATTGATGTTTACAGTCTAAAAACTGAAAAATAACCAGTAATGCACATAAATAAGGATTTATTTAGAATTTTCGTTCATATTATTGATGTTTATAGTCTAAAAACTGTGAAAAATAACCAGTAATGCACATAAATAAGGATTTATTTAGAATTTTCGTTCATATTATTGATGTTTACAGTCTAAAAACTGAAAAATAACCAGTAATGCACATAAATAAGGATTTATTTAGAATTTTCGTTCATATTATTGATGTTTACAGTCTAAAAACTGAAAAATAACCAGTAATGCACATAAATAAGGATTTATTTAGAATTTTCGCTCATATTATTGATGTTTACAGTCTAAAAACTGAAAAATAACCAGTAATGCACATAAATAAGGATTTATTTAGAATTTTCGTTCATATTATTGATGTTTACAGTCTAAAAACTGAAAAATAACCAGTAATGCACATAAATAAGGATTTATTTAGAATTTTCGTTCATATTATTGATGTTTATAGTCTAAAAACTGTGAAAAATAACCAGTAATGCACATAAATAAGGATTTATTTAGAATTTTCGTTCATATTATTGATGTTTACAGTCTAAAAACTGAAAAATAACCAGTAATGCACATAAATAAGGATTTATTTAGAATTTTCGTTCATATTATTGATGTTTATAGTCTAAAAACTGTGAAAAATAACCAGTAATGCACATAAATAAGGATTTATTTAGAATTTTCGTTCATATTATTGATATTTATAGTCTAAAAACTGAAAAATAACCAGTAATGCACATAAATAAGGATTTATTTAGAATTTTCGTTCATATTATTGATGTTTATAGTCTAAAAACTGTGAAAAATAACCAGTAATGCACATAAATAAGGATTTATTTAGAATTTTCGTTCATATTATTGATGTTTACAGTCTAAAAACTGAAAAATAACCAGTAATGCACATAAATAAGGATTTATTTAGAATTTTCGTTCATATTATTGATGTTTATAGTCTAAAAACTGTGAAAAATAACCAGTAATGCACATAAATAAGGATTTATTTAGAATTTTCGTTCATATTATTGATATTTATAGTCTAAAAACTGAAAAATAACCAGTAATGCACATAAATAAGGATTTATTTAGAATTTTCGTTCATATTATTGATGTTTATAGTCTAAAAACTGTGAAAAATAACCAGTAATGCACATAAATAAGGATTTATTTAGAATTTTCGTTCATATTATTGATGTTTATAGTCTAAAAACTGTGAAAAATAACCAGTAATGCACATAAATAAGGATTTATTTAGAATTTTCGTTCATATTATTGATGTTTATAGTCTAAAAACTGTGAAAAATAACCAGTAATGCACATAAATAAGGATTTATTTAGAATTTTCGTTCATATTATTGATGTTTATAGTCTAAAAACTGTGAAAAATAACCAGTAATGCACATAAATAAGGATTTATTTAGAATTTTCGTTCATATTATTGATGTTTATAGTCTAAAAACTGTGAAAAATAACCAGTAATGCACATAAATAAGGATTTATTTAGAATTTTCGTTCATATTATTGATGTTTATAGTCTAAAAACTGTGAAAAATAACCAGTAATGCACATAAATAAGGATTTATTTAGAATTTTCGTTCATATTATTGATGTTTATAGTCTAAAAACTGTGAAAAATAACCAGTAATGCACATAAATAAGGATTTATTTAGAATTTTCGTTCATATTATTGATGTTTATAGTCTAAAAACTGTGAAAAATAACCAGTAATGCACATAAATAAGGATTTATTTAGAATTTTCGTTCATATTATTGATGTTTATAGTCTAAAAACTGTGAAAAATAACCAGTAATGCACATAAATAAGGATTTATTTAGAATTTTCGTTCATATTATTGATGTTTATAGTCTAAAAACTGTGAAAAATAACCAGTAATGCACATAAATAAGGATTTATTTAGAATTTTCGTTCATATTATTGATGTTTATAGTCTAAAAACTGTGAAAAATAACCAATAATGCACATAAATAAGGATTTATTTAGAATTTTCGTTCATATTATTGATGTTTATAGTCTAAAAACTGTGAAAAATAACCAGTAATGCACATAAATAAGGATTTATTTAGAATTTTCGTTCATATTATTGATGTTTACAGTCTAAAAACTGAAAAATAACCAGTAATGCACATAAATAAGGATTTATTTAGAATTTTCGTTCATATTATTGATGTTTACAGTCTAAAAACTGAAAAATAACCAGTAATGCACATAAATAAGGATTTATTTAGAATTTTCGTTCATATTATTGATGTTTACAGTCTAAAAACTGAAAAATAACCAGTAATGCACATAAATAAGGATTTATTTAGAATTTTCGTTCATATTATTGATGTTTATAGTCTAAAAACTGTGAAAAATAACCAGTAATGCACATAAATAAGGATTTATTTAGAATTTTCGTTCATATTATTGATGTTTACAGTCTAAAAACTGAAAAATAACCAGTAATGCACATAAATAAGGATTTATTTAGAATTTTCGTTCATATTATTGATGTTTATAGTCTAAAAACTGTGAAAAATAACCAGTAATGCACATAAATAAGGATTTATTTAGAATTTTCGTTCATATTATTGATATTTATAGTCTAAAAACTGAAAAATAACCAGTAATGCACATAAATAAGGATTTATTTAGAATTTTCGTTCATATTATTGATGTTTATAGTCTAAAAACTGTGAAAAATAACCAGTAATGCACATAAATAAGGATTTATTTAGAATTTTCGTTCATATTATTGATGTTTACAGTCTAAAAACTGAAAAATAACCAGTAATGCACATAAATAAGGATTTATTTAGAATTTTCGTTCATATTATTGATGTTTATAGTCTAAAAACTGTGAAAAATAACCAGTAATGCACATAAATAAGGATTTATTTAGAATTTTCGTTCATATTATTGATATTTATAGTCTAAAAACTGAAAAATAACCAGTAATGCACATAAATAAGGATTTATTTAGAATTTTCGTTCATATTATTGATGTTTATAGTCTAAAAACTGTGAAAAATAACCAGTAATGCACATAAATAAGGATTTATTTAGAATTTTCGTTCATATTATTGATGTTTATAGTCTAAAAACTGTGAAAAATAACCAGTAATGCACATAAATAAGGATTTATTTAGAATTTTCGTTCATATTATTGATGTTTATAGTCTAAAAACTGTGAAAAATAACCAGTAATGCACATAAATAAGGATTTATTTAGAATTTTCGTTCATATTATTGATGTTTATAGTCTAAAAACTGTGAAAAATAACCAGTAATGCACATAAATAAGGATTTATTTAGAATTTTCGTTCATATTATTGATGTTTATAGTCTAAAAACTGTGAAAAATAACCAGTAATGCACATAAATAAGGATTTATTTAGAATTTTCGTTCATATTATTGATGTTTATAGTCTAAAAACTGTGAAAAATAACCAGTAATGCACATAAATAAGGATTTATTTAGAATTTTCGTTCATATTATTGATGTTTATAGTCTAAAAACTGTGAAAAATAACCAGTAATGCACATAAATAAGGATTTATTTAGAATTTTCGTTCATATTATTGATGTTTATAGTCTAAAAACTGTGAAAAATAACCAGTAATGCACATAAATAAGGATTTATTTAGAATTTTCGTTCATATTATTGATGTTTATAGTCTAAAAACTGTGAAAAATAACCAGTAATGCACATAAATAAGGATTTATTTAGAATTTTCGTTCATATTATTGATGTTTATAGTCTAAAAACTGTGAAAAATAACCAGTAATGCACATAAATAAGGATTTATTTAGAATTTTCGTTCATATTATTGATGTTTATAGTCTAAAAACTGTGAAAAATAACCAGATAATGCACATAAATAAGGATTTATTTAGAATTTTCGTTCATATTATTGATGTTTATAGTCTAAAAACTGTGAAAAATAACCAGTAATGCACATAAATAAGGATTTATTTAGAATTTTCGTTCATATTATTGATGTTTATAGTCTAAAAACTGAAAAATAACCAGTAATGCACATAAATAAGGATTTATTTAGAATTTTCGTTCATATTATTGATGTTTATAGTCTAAAAACTGTGAAAAATAACCAGTAATGCACATAAATAAGGATTTATTTAGAATTTTCGTTCATATTATTGATGTTTATAGTCTAAAAACTGAAAAATAACCAGTAATGCACATAAATAAGGATTTATTTAGAATTTTCGTTCATATTATTGATGTTTATAGTCTAAAAACTGTGAAAAATAACCAGTAATGCACATAAATAAGGATTTATTTAGAATTTTCGTTCATATTATTGATGTTTATAGTCTAAAAACTGAAAAATAACCAGTAATGCACATAAATAAGGATTTATTTAGAATTTTCGTTCATATTATTGATGTTTATAGTCTAAAAACTGTGAAAAATAACCAGTAATGCACATAAATAAGGATTTATTTAGAATTTTCGTTCATATTATTGATGTTTATAGTCTAAAAACTGTGAAAAATAACCAGTAATGCACATAAATAAGGATTTATTTAGAATTTTCGTTCATATTATTGATGTTTATAGTCTAAAAACTGTGAAAAATAACCAGTAATGCACATAAATAAGGATTTATTTAGAATTTTCGTTCATATTATTGATGTTTATAGTCTAAAAACTGTGAAAAATAACCAGTAATGCACATAAATAAGGATTTATTTAGAATTTTCGTTCATATTATTGATGTTTATAGTCTAAAAACTGTGAAAAATAACCAGTAATGCACATAAATAAGGATTTATTTAGAATTTTCGTTCAAATTATTGATGTTTACAGTCTAAAAACTGTGAAAAATAACCAGTAATGCACATAAATAAGGATATATTTAGAATTTTCTTTCAAATTATTGATGTTTACAGTCTAAAAACTGTGAAAAATAACCAGTAATGCACATAAATAAGGATTTATTTAGAATTTTCGTTCATATTATTGATGTTTACAGTCTAAAAACTGTGAAAAATAACCAGTAATGCACATAAATAAGGATTTATTTAGAATTTTCGTTCATATTATTGATGTTTACAGTCTAAAAACTGTGAAAAATAACCAGTAATGCACATAAATAAGGATTTATTTAGAATTTTCGTTCATATTATTGATGTTTACAGTCTAAAAACTGTGAAAAATAACCATTAATGCACATAAATAAGGATTTATTTAGAATTTTCGTTCATATTATTGATGTTTATAGTCTAAAAACTGTGAAAAATAACCAGTAATGCACATAAATAAGGATTTATTTAGAATTTTCGTTCATATTATTGATGTTTATAGTCTAAAAACTGTGAAAAATAACTGTGAAAAATAACCAGTAATGCACATAAATAAGGATAATAACATAAATAAGGATAATAGTTCAATTTTCATTAAATAAGGATTTATTTAGAATTTTCGTTCATATTATTGATGTTTACAGTCTAAAAACTGTGAAAAATAACCAGTAATGCACATAAATAAGGATTTATTTAGAATTTTCGTTCATATTATTGATGTTTACAGTCTAAAAACTGTGAAAAATAACCAGTAATGCACATAAATAAGGATTTATTTAGAATTTTCGTTCATATTATTGATGTTTACAGTCTAAAAACTGTGAAAAATAACCAGTAATGCACATAAATAAGGATTTATTTAGAATTTTCGTTCATATTATTGATGTTTACAGTCTAAAAACTGTGAAAAATAACCAGTAATGCACATAAATAAGGATTTATTTAGAATTTTCGTTCATATTATTGATGTTTATAGTCTAAAAACTGTGAAAAATAACCAGTAATGCACATAAATAAGGATTTATTTAGAATTTTCGTTCATATTATTGATGTTTATAGTCTAAAAACTGTGAAAAATAACCAGTAATGCACATAAATAAGGATTTATTTAGAATTTTCGTTCATATTATTGATGTTTATAGTCTAAAAACTGTGAAAAATAACCAGTAATGCACATAAATAAGGATTTATTTAGAATTTTCGTTCATATTATTGATGTTTATAGTCTAAAAACTGTGAAAAATAACCAGTAATGCACATAAATAAGGATTTATTTAGAATTTTCGTTCATATTATTGATGTTTATAGTCTAAAAACTGTGAAAAATAACCAGTAATGCACATAAATAAGGATTTATTTAGAATTTTCGTTCATATTATTGATGTTTATAGTCTAAAAACTGTGAAAAATAACCAGTAATGCACATAAATAAGGATTTATTTAGAATTTTCGTTCATATTATTGATGTTTATAGTCTAAAAACTGTGAAAAATAACCAGTAATGCACATAAATAAGGATTTATTTAGAATTTTCGTTCATATTATTGATGTTTATAGTCTAAAAACTGTGAAAAATAACCAGTAATGCACATAAATAAGGATTTATTTAGAATTTTCGTTCATATTATTGATGTTTATAGTCTAAAAACTGTGAAAAATAACCAGTAATGCACATAAATAAGGATTTATTTAGAATTTTCGTTCATATTATTGATGTTTATAGTCTAAAAACTGTGAAAAATAACCAGTAATGCACATAAATAAGGATTTATTTAGAATTTTCGTTCATATTATTGATGTTTATAGTCTAAAAACTGTGAAAAATAACCAGTAATGCACATAAATAAGGATTTATTTAGAATTTTCGTTCATATTATTGATGTTTATAGTCTAAAAACTGTGAAAAATAACCAGTAATGCACATAAATAAGGATTTATTTAGAATTTTCGTTCATATTATTGATGTTTATAGTCTAAAAACTGTGAAAAATAACCAGTAATGCACATAAATAAGGATTTATTTAGAATTTTCGTTCATATTATTGATGTTTATAGTCTAAAAACTGTGAAAAATAACCAGTAATGCACATAAATAAGGATTTATTTAGAATTTTCGTTCATATTATTGATGTTTATAGTCTAAAAACTGTGAAAAATAACCAGTAATGCACATAAATAAGGATTTATTTAGAATTTTCGTTCATATTATTGATGTTTATAGTCTAAAAACTGTGAAAAATAACCAGTAATGCACATAAATAAGGATTTATTTAGAATTTTCGTTCATATTATTGATGTTTATAGTCTAAAAACTGTGAAAAATAACCAGTAATGCACATAAATAAGGATTTATTTAGAATTTTCGTTCATATTATTGATGTTTATAGTCTAAAAACTGTGAAAAATAACCAGTAATGCACATAAATAAGGATTTATTTAGAATTTTCGTTCATATTATTGATGTTTATAGTCTAAAAACTGTGAAAAATAACCAGTAATGCACATAAATAAGGATTTATTTAGAATTTTCGTTCATATTATTGATGTTTATAGTCTAAAAACTGTGAAAAATAACCAGTAATGCACATAAATAAGGATTTATTTAGAATTTTCGTTCATATTATTGATGTTTATAGTCTAAAAACTGTGAAAAATAACCAGTAATGCACATAAATAAGGATTTATTTAGAATTTTCGTTCATATTATTGATGTTTATAGTCTAAAAACTGTGAAAAATAACCAGTAATGCACATAAATAAGGATTTATTTAGAATTTTCGTTCATATTATTGATGTTTATAGTCTAAAAACTGTGAAAAATAACCAGTAATGCACATAAATAAGGATTTATTTAGAATTTT
>CAVMJV010000553.1:0-21609 GCA_963681835.1 Meloidogyne enterolobii
GAAAATGTCGGTGAACAACCTCACAACTTGTACTCAACTGACCGAATTTGAACGAAATTTATAAAAAGATGGAACCAAGGGAAATCTTGGATATATTTGAACAAGAACTGCCAGTTCTTCATAAAATATACAATTAGTTTCATGTTTCTACAATGTTTTTGAAAATGTCGGTGAACAACCTCACAACTTGTACTCAACTGACCGAATTTGAACGAAATTTATAAAAAGATGGAACCAAGGGAAATCTTGGATATATTTGAACAAGAACTGCCAGTTCTTCATAAAATATACAATTAGTTTCATGTTTCTACAATGTTTTTGAAAATGTCGGTGAACAACCTCACAACTTGTACTCAACTGACCGAATTTGAACGAAATTTATAAAAAGATGGAACCAAGGGAAATCTTGGATATATTTGAACAAGAACTGCCAGTTCTTCATAAAATATACAATTAGTTTCATGTTTCTACAATGTTTTTGAAAATGTCGGTGAACAACCTCACAACTTGTACTCAACTGACCGAATTTGAACGAAATTTATAAAAAGATGGAACCAAGGGAAATCTTGGATATATTTGAACAAGAACTGCCAGTTCTTCATAAAATATACAATTAGTTTCATGTTTCTACAATGTTTTTGAAAATGTCGGTGAACAACCTCACAACTTGTACTCAACTGACCGAATTTGAACGAAATTTTTAAAAAGATGGAACCAAGGGAAATCTTGGATATATTTGAACAAGAACTGCCAGTTCTTCATAAAATATACAATTAGTTTCATGTTTCTACAATGTTTTTGAAAATGTCGGTGAACAACCTCACAACTTGTACTCAACTGACCGAATTTGAACGAAATTTATAAAAAGATGGAACCAAGGGAAATCTTGGATATATTTGAACAAGAACTGCCAGTTCTTCATAAAATATACAATTAGTTTCATGTTTCTACAATGTTTTTGAAAATGTCGGTGAACAACCTCACAACTTGTACTCAACTGACCGAATTTGAACGAAATTTATAAAAAGATGGAACCAAGGGAAATCTTGGATATATTTGAACAAGAACTGCCAGTTCTTCATAAAATATACAATTAGTTTCATGTTTCTACAATGTTTTTGAAAATGTCGGTGAACAACCTCACAACTTGTACTCAACTGACCGAATTTGAACGAAATTTATAAAAAGATGGAACCAAGGGAAATCTTGGATATATTTGAACAAGAACTGCCAGTTCTTCATAAAATATACAATTAGTTTCATGTTTCTACAATGTTTTTGAAAATGTCGGTGAACAACCTCACAACTTGTACTCAACTGACCGAATTTGAACGAAATTTATAAAAAGATGGAACCAAGGGAAATCTTGGATATATTTGAACAAGAACTGCCAGTTCTTCATAAAATATACAATTAGTTTCATGTTTCTACAATGTTTTTGAAAATGTCGGTGAACAACCTCACAACTTGTACTCAACTGACCGAATTTGAACGAAATTTTTAAAAAGATGGAACCAAGGGAAATCTTGGATATATTTGAACAAGAACTGCCAGTTCTTCATAAAATATACAATTAGTTTCATGTTTCTACAATGTTTTTGAAAATGTCGGTGAACAACCTCACAACTTGTACTCAACTGACCGAATTTGAACGAAATTTATAAAAAGATGGAACCAAGGGAAATCTTGGATATATTTGAACAAGAACTGCCAGTTCTTCATAAAATATACAATTAGTTTCATGTTTCTACAATGTTTTTGAAAATGTCGGTGAACAACCTCACAACTTGTACTCAACTGACCGAATTTGAACGAAATTTTTAAAAAGATGGAACCAAGGGAAATCTTGGATATATTTGAACAAGAACTGCCAGTTCTTCATAAAATATACAATTAGTTTCATGTTTCTACAATGTTTTTGAAAATGTCGGTGAACAACCTCACAACTTGTACTCAACTGACCGAATTTGAACGAAATTTATAAAAAGATGGAACCAAGGGAAATCTTGGATATATTTGAACAAGAACTGCCAGTTCTTCATAAAATATACAATTAGTTTCATGTTTCTACAATGTTTTTGAAAATGTCGGTGAACAACCTCACAACTTGTACTCAACTGACCGAATTTGAACGAAATTTTTAAAAAGATGGAACCAAGGGAAATCTTGGATATATTTGAACAAGAACTGCCAGTTCTTCATAAAATATACAATTAGTTTCATGTTTCTACAATGTTTTTGAAAATGTCGGTGAACAACCTCACAACTTGTACTCAACTGACCGAATTTGAACGAAATTTTTAAAAAGATGGAACCAAGGGAAATCTTGGATATATTTGAACAAGAACTGCCAGTTCTTCATAAAATATACAATTAGTTTCATGTTTCTACAATGTTTTTGAAAATGTCGGTGAACAACCTCACAACTTGTACTCAACTGACCGAATTTGAACGAAATTTTTAAAAAGATGGAACCAAGGGAAATCTTGGATATATTTGAACAAGAACTGCCAGTTCTTCATAAAATATACAATTAGTTTCATGTTTCTACAATGTTTTTGAAAATGTCGGTGAACAACCTCACAACTTGTACTCAACTGACCGAATTTGAACGAAATTTTTAAAAAGATGGAACCAAGGGAAATCTTGGATATATTTGAACAAGAACTGCCAGTTCTTCATAAAATATACAATTAGTTTCATGTTTCTACAATGTTTTTGAAAATGTCGGTGAACAACCTCACAACTTGTACTCAACTGACCGAATTTGAACGAAATTTTTAAAAAGATGGAACCAAGGGAAATCTTGGATATATTTGAACAAGAACTGCCAGTTCTTCATAAAATATACAATTAGTTTCATGTTTCTACAATGTTTTTGAAAATGTCGGTGAACAACCTCACAACTTGTACTCAACTGACCGAATTTGAACGAAATTTTTAAAAAGATGGAACCAAGGGAAATCTTGGATATATTTGAACAAGAACTGCCAGTTCTTCATAAAATATACAATTAGTTTCATGTTTCTACAATGTTTTTGAAAATGTCGGTGAACAACCTCACAACTTGTACTCAACTGACCGAATTTGAACGAAATTTTTAAAAAGATGGAACCAAGGGAAATCTTGGATATATTTGAACAAGAACTGCCAGTTCTTCATAAAATATACAATTAGTTTCATGTTTCTACAATGTTTTTGAAAATGTCGGTGAACAACCTCACAACTTGTACTCAACTGACCGAATTTGAACGAAATTTTTAAAAAGATGGAACCAAGGGAAATCTTGGATATATTTGAACAAGAACTGCCAGTTCTTCATAAAATATACAATTAGTTTCATGTTTCTACAATGTTTTTGAAAATGTCGGTGAACAACCTCACAACTTGTACTCAACTGACCGAATTTGAACGAAATTTTTAAAAAGATGGAACCAAGGGAAATCTTGGATATATTTGAACAAGAACTGCCAGTTCTTCATAAAATATACAATTAGTTTCATGTTTCTACAATGTTTTTGAAAATGTCGGTGAACAACCTCACAACTTGTACTCAACTGACCGAATTTGAACGAAATTTATAAAAAGATGGAACCAAGGGAAATCTTGGATATATTTGAACAAGAACTGCCAGTTCTTCATAAAATATACAATTAGTTTCATGTTTCTACAATGTTTTTGAAAATGTCGGTGAACAACCTCACAACTTGTACTCAACTGACCGAATTTGAACGAAATTTTTAAAAAGATGGAACCAATGGAAATCTTGGATATATTTGAACAAGAACTGCCAGTTCTTCATAAAATATACAATTAGTTTCATGTTTCTACAATGTTTTTGAAAATGTCGGTGAACAACCTCACAACTTGTACTCAACTGACCGAATTTGAACGAAATTTTTAAAAAGATGGAACCAAGGGAAATCTTGGATATATTTGAACAAGAACTGCCAGTTCTTCATAAAATATACAATTAGTTTCATGTTTCTACAATGTTTTTGAAAATGTCGGTGAACAACCTCACAACTTGTACTCAACTGACCGAATTTGAACGAAATTTTTAAAAAGATGGAACCAAGGGAAATCTTGGATATATTTGAACAAGAACTGCCAGTTCTTCATAAAATATACAATTAGTTTCATGTTTCTACAATGTTTTTGAAAATGTCGGTGAACAACCTCACAACTTGTACTCAACTGACCGAATTTGAACGAAATTTATAAAAAGATGGAACCAAGGGAAATCTTGGATATATTTGAACAAGAACTGCCAGTTCTTCATAAAATATACAATTAGTTTCATGTTTCTACAATGTTTTTGAAAATGTCGGTGAACAACCTCACAACTTGTACTCAACTGACCGAATTTGAACGAAATTTATAAAAAGATGGAACCAAGGGAAATCTTGGATATATTTGAACAAGAACTGCCAGTTCTTCATAAAATATACAATTAGTTTCATGTTTCTACAATGTTTTTGAAAATGTCGGTGAACAACCTCACAACTTGTACTCAACTGACCGAATTTGAACGAAATTTTTAAAAAGATGGAACCAAGGGAAATCTTGGATATATTTGAACAAGAACTGCCAGTTCTTCATAAAATATACAATTAGTTTCATGTTTCTACAATGTTTTTGAAAATGTCGGTGAACAACCTCACAACTTGTACTCAACTGACCGAATTTGAACGAAATTTTTAAAAAGATGGAACCAAGGGAAATCTTGGATATATTTGAACAAGAACTGCCAGTTCTTCATAAAATATACAATTAGTTTCATGTTTCTACAATGTTTTTGAAAATGTCGGTGAACAACCTCACAACTTGTACTCAACTGACCGAATTTGAACGAAATTTATAAAAAGATGGAACCAAGGGAAATCTTGGATATATTTGAACAAGAACTGCCAGTTCTTCAAAGAATATACAATTAGTTTCATGTTTCTACAATGTTTTTGAAAATGTCGGTGAACAACCTCACAACTTGTACTCAACTGACCGAATTTGAACGAAATTTATAAAAAGATGGAACCAAGGGAAATCTTGGATATATTTGAACAAGAACTGCCAGTTCTTCATAAAATATACAATTAGTTTCATGTTTCTACAATGTTTTTGAAAATGTCGGTGAACAACCTCACATCTTGTACTCAACTGACCGAATTTGAACGAAATTTTTAAAAAGATGGAACCAAGGGAAATCTTGGATTTATTTGAACAAGAACTGCCAGTTCTTCATAAAATATACAATTAGTTTCATGTTTCTACAATGTTTTTGAAAATGTCGGTGAACAACCTCACAACTTGTACTCAACTGACCGAATTTGAACGAAATTTTTAAAAAGATGGAACCAAGGGAAATCTTGGATATATTTGAACAAGAACTGCCAGTTCTCATAAAATATACAATTAGTTTCATGTTTCTACAATGTTTTTGAAAATGTCGGTGAACAACCTCACAACTTGTACTCAACTGACCGAATTTGAACGAAATTTTTAAAAAGATGGAACCAAGGGAAATCTTGGATATATTTGAACAAGAACTGCCAGTTCTTCATAAAATATACAATTAGTTTCATGTTTCTACAATGTTTTTGAAAATGTCGATGAACAACCTCACAACTTGTACTCAACTGACCGAATTTGAACGAAATTTTTAAAAAGATGGAACCAAGGGAAATCTTGGATATATTTGAACAAGAACTGCCAGTTCTCATAAAATATACAATTAGTTTCATGTTTCTACAATGTTTTTGAAAATGTCGGTGAACAACCTCACAACTTGTACTCAACTGACCGAATTTGAACGAAATTTTTAAAAAGATGGAACCAAGGGAAATCTTGGATATATTTGAACAAGAACTGCCAGTTCTTCAAAGAATATACAATTAGTTTCATGTTTCTACAATGTTTTTGAAAATGTCGGTGAACAACCTCACAACTTGTACTCAACTGACCGAATTTGAACGAAATTTTTAAAAAGATGGAACCAAGGGAAATCTTGGATATATTTGAACAAGAACTGCCAGTTCTTCAAAGAATATACAATTAGTTTCATGTTTCTACAATGTTTTTGAAAATGTCGGTGAACAACCTCACAACTTGTACTCAACTGACCGAATTTGAACGAAATTTTTAAAAAGATGGAACCAAGGGAAATCTTGGATATATTTGAACAAGAACTGCCAGTTCTTCAAAGAATATACAATTAGTTTCATGTTTCTACAATGTTTTTGAAAATGTCGGTGAACAACCTCACAACTTGTACTCAACTGACCGAATTTGAACGAAATTTTTAAAAAGATGGAACCAAGGGAAATCTTGGATATATTTGAACAAGAACTGCCAGTTCTTCATAAAATATACAATTAGTTTCATGTTTCTACAATGTTTTTGAAAATGTCGGTGAACAACCTCACAACTTGTACTCAACTGACCGAATTTGAACGAAATTTTTAAAAAGATGGAACCAAGGGAAATCATGGATATATTTGAACAAGAACTGCCAGTTCTTCAAAGAATATACAATTAGTTTCATGTTTCTACAATGTTTTTGAAAATGTCGGTGAACAACCTCACAACTTGTACTCAACTGACCGAATTTGAACGAAATTTTTAAAAAGATGGAACCAAGGGAAATCATGGATATATTTGAACAAGAACTGCCAGTTCTTCAAAGAATATACAATTAGTTTCATGTTTCTACAATGTTTTTGAAAATGTCGATGAACAACCTCACAACTTGTACTCAACTGACCGAATTTGAACGAAATTTTTAAAAAGATGGAACCAAGGGAAATCATGGATATATTTGAACAAGAACTGCCAGTTCTTCAAAGAATATACAATTAGTTTCATGTTTCTACAATGTTTTTGAAAATGTCGGTGAACAACCTCACAACTTGTACTCAACTGACCGAATTTGAACGAAATTTATAAAAAGATGGAACCAAGGGAAATCTTGGATATATTTGAACAAGAACTGCCAGTTCTTCATAAAATATACAATTAGTTTCATGTTTCTACAATGTTTTTGAAAATGTCGGTGAACAACCTCACAACTTGTACTCAACTGACCGAATTTGAACGAAATTTTTAAAAAGATGGAACCAAGGGAAATCTTGGATATATTTGAACAAGAACTGCCAGTTCTTCATAAAATATACAATTAGTTTCATGTTTCTACAATGTTTTTGAAAATGTCGGTGAACAACCTCACAACTTGTACTCAACTGACCGAATTTGAACGAAATTTTTAAAAAGATGGAACCAAGGGAAATCTTGGATATATTTGAACAAGAACTGCCAGTTCTTCATAAAATATACAATTAGTTTCATGTTTCTACAATGTTTTTGAAAATGTCGGTGAACAACCTCACAACTTGTACTCAACTGACCGAATTTGAACGAAATTTATAAAAAGATGGAACCAAGGGAAATCTTGGATATATTTGAACAAGAACTGCCAGTTCTTCAAAGAATATACAATTAGTTTCATGTTTCTACAATGTTTTTGAAAATGTCGGTGAACAACCTCACAACTTGTACTCAACTGACCGAATTTGAACGAAATTTATAAAAAGATGGAACCAAGGGAAATCTTGGATATATTTGAACAAGAACTGCCAGTTCTTCATAAAATATACAATTAGTTTCATGTTTCTACAATGTTTTTGAAAATGTCGGTGAACAACCTCACATCTTGTACTCAACTGACCGAATTTGAACGAAATTTTTAAAAAGATGGAACCAAGGGAAATCTTGGATTTATTTGAACAAGAACTGCCAGTTCTTCATAAAATATACAATTAGTTTCATGTTTCTACAATGTTTTTGAAAATGTCGGTGAACAACCTCACAACTTGTACTCAACTGACCGAATTTGAACGAAATTTTTAAAAAGATGGAACCAAGGGAAATCTTGGATATATTTGAACAAGAACTGCCAGTTCTCATAAAATATACAATTAGTTTCATGTTTCTACAATGTTTTTGAAAATGTCGGTGAACAACCTCACAACTTGTACTCAACTGACCGAATTTGAACGAAATTTTTAAAAAGATGGAACCAAGGGAAATCTTGGATATATTTGAACAAGAACTGCCAGTTCTTCATAAAATATACAATTAGTTTCATGTTTCTACAATGTTTTTGAAAATGTCGATGAACAACCTCACAACTTGTACTCAACTGACCGAATTTGAACGAAATTTTTAAAAAGATGGAACCAAGGGAAATCTTGGATATATTTGAACAAGAACTGCCAGTTCTCATAAAATATACAATTAGTTTCATGTTTCTACAATGTTTTTGAAAATGTCGGTGAACAACTTCACAACTTGTACTCAACTGACCGAATTTGAACGAAATTTTTAAAA
Organism: Meloidogyne enterolobii; assembly: GCA_963681835.1. Lineage (NCBI taxonomy): Eukaryota > Metazoa > Nematoda > Chromadorea > Rhabditida > Meloidogynidae > Meloidogyne > Meloidogyne enterolobii. The sequence continues at coordinate 8,383 of CAVMJV010000553.1, forward strand.
AGATGGAACCAAGGGAAATCTTGGATATATTTGAACAAGAACTGCCAGTTCTTCAAAGAATATACAATTAGTTTCATGTTTCTACAATGTTTTTGAAAATGTCGGTGAACAACCTCACAACTTGTACTCAACTGACCGAATTTGAACGAAATTTTTAAAAAGATGGAACCAAGGGAAATCTTGGATATATTTGAACAAGAACTGCCAGTTCTTCAAAGAATATACAATTAGTTTCATGTTTCTACAATGTTTTTGAAAATGTCGGTGAACAACCTCACAACTTGTACTCAACTGACCGAATTTGAACGAAATTTTTAAAAAGATGGAACCAAGGGAAATCTTGGATATATTTGAACAAGAACTGCCAGTTCTTCATAAAATATACAATTAGTTTCATGTTTCTACAATGTTTTTGAAAATGTCGGTGAACAACCTCACAACTTGTACTCAACTGACCGAATTTGAACGAAATTTTTAAAAAGATGGAACCAAGGGAAATCATGGATATATTTGAACAAGAACTGCCAGTTCTTCAAAGAATATACAATTAGTTTCATGTTTCTACAATGTTTTTGAAAATGTCGATGAACAACCTCACAACTTGTACTCAACTGACCGAATTTGAACGAAATTTTTAAAAAGATGGAACCAAGGGAAATCTTGGATATATTTGAACAAGAACTGCCAGTTCTCATAAAATATACAATTAGTTTCATGTTTCTACAATGTTTTTGAAAATGTCGGTGAACAACCTCACAACTTGTACTCAACTGACCGAATTTGAACGAAATTTTTAAAAAGATGGAACCAAGGGAAATCTTGGATATATTTGAACAAGAACTGCCAGTTCTTCAAAGAATATACAATTAGTTTCATGTTTCTACAATGTTTTTGAAAATGTCGGTGAACAACCTCACAACTTGTACTCAACTGACCGAATTTGAACGAAATTTTTAAAAAGATGGAACCAAGGGAAATCTTGGATATATTTGAACAAGAACTGCCAGTTCTTCAAAGAATATACAATTAGTTTCATGTTTCTACAATGTTTTTGAAAATGTCGGTGAACAACCTCACAACTTGTACTCAACTGACCGAATTTGAACGAAATTTTTAAAAAGATGGAACCAAGGGAAATCTTGGATATATTTGAACAAGAACTGCCAGTTCTTCAAAGAATATACAATTAGTTTCATGTTTCTACAATGTTTTTGAAAATGTCGGTGAACAACCTCACAACTTGTACTCAACTGACCGAATTTGAACGAAATTTTTAAAAAGATGGAACCAAGGGAAATCTTGGATATATTTGAACAAGAACTGCCAGTTCTTCATAAAATATACAATTAGTTTCATGTTTCTACAATGTTTTTGAAAATGTCGGTGAACAACCTCACAACTTGTACTCAACTGACCGAATTTGAACGAAATTTTTAAAAAGATGGAACCAAGGGAAATCATGGATATATTTGAAAAAGAACTGCCAGTTCTTCAAAGAATATACAATTAGTTTCATGTTTCTACAATGTTTTTGAAAATGTCGATGAACAACCTCACAACTTGTACTCAACTGACCGAATTACGAAATTTTTAAAAAGATGGAACCAAGGGAAATCATGGATATATTTGAACAAGAACTGCCAGTTCTTCAAAGAATATACAATTAGTTTCATGTTTCTACAATGTTTTTGAAAATGTCGGTGAACAACCTCACAACTTGTACTCAACTGACCGAATTTGAACGAAATTTATAAAAAGATGGAACCAAGGGAAATCTTGGATATATTTGAACAAGAACTGCCAGTTCTTCATAAAATATACAATTAGTTTCATGTTTCTACAATGTTTTTGAAAATGTCGGTGAACAACCTCACAACTTGTACTCAACTGACCGAATTTGAACGAAATTTTTAAAAAGATGGAACCAAGGGAAATCTTGGATATATTTGAACAAGAACTGCCAGTTCTTCATAAAATATACAATTAGTTTCATGTTTCTACAATGTTTTTGAAAATGTCGGTGAACAACCTCACAACTTGTACTCAACTGACCGAATTTGAACGAAATTTTTAAAAAGATGGAACCAAGGGAAATCTTGGATATATTTGAACAAGAACTGCCAGTTCTTCATAAAATATACAATTAGTTTCATGTTTCTACAATGTTTTTGAAAATGTCGGTGAACAACCTCACAACTTGTACTCAACTGACCGAATTTGAACGAAATTTTTAAAAAGATGGAACCAAGGGAAATCTTGGATATATTTGAACAAGAACTGCCAGTTCTTCATAAAATATACAATTAGTTTCATGTTTCTACAATGTTTTTGAAAATGTCGGTGAACAACCTCACAACTTGTACTCAACTGACCGAATTTGAACGAAATTTTTAAAAAGATGGAACCAAGGGAAATCTTGGATATATTTGAACAAGAACTGCCAGTTCTTCATAAAATATACAATTAGTTTCATGTTTCTACAATGTTTTTGAAAATGTCGGTGAACAACCTCACAACTTGTACTCAACTGACCGAATTTGAACGAAATTTTTAAAAAGATGGAACCAAGGGAAATCTTGGATATATTTGAACAAGAACTGCCAGTTCTTCATAAAATATACAATTAGTTTCATGTTTCTACAATGTTTTTGAAAATGTCGGTGAACAACCTCACAACTTGTACTCAACTGACCGAATTTGAACGAAATTTTTAAAAAGATGGAACCAAGGGAATCTTGGATATATTTGAACAAGAACTGCCAGTTCTTCATAAAATATACAATTAGTTTCATGTTTCTACAATGTTTTTGAAAATGTCGGTGAACAACCTCACAACTTGTACTCAACTGACCGAATTTGAACGAAATTTATAAAAAGATGGAACCAAGGGAAATCTTGGATATATTTGAACAAGAACTGCCAGTTCTTCATAAAATATACAATTAGTTTCATGTTTCTACAATGTTTTTGAAAATGTCGGTGAACAACCTCACATCTTGTACTCAACTGACCGAATTTGAACGAAATATTTAAAAAGATGGAACCAAGGGAAATCTTGGATATATTTGAACAAGAACTGCCAGTTCTTCATAAAATATACAATTAGTTTCATGTTTCTACAATGTTTTTGAAAATGTCGGTGAACAACCTCACAACTTGTACTCAACTGACCGAATTTGAACGAAATTTTTAAAAAGATGGAACCAAGGGAAATCTTGGATATATTTGAACAAGAACTGCCAGTTCTTCATAAAATATACAATTAGTTTCATGTTTCTACAATGTTTTTGAAAATGTCGGTGAACAACCTCACAACTTGTACTCAACTGACCGAATTTGAACGAAATTTTTAAAAAGATGGAACCAAGGGAAATCTTGGATATATTTGAACAAGAACTGCCAGTTCTTCATAAAATATACAATTAGTTTCATGTTTCTACAATGTTTTTGAAAATGTCGGTGAACAACCTCACAACTTGTACTCAACTGACCGAATTTGAACGAAATTTTTAAAAAGATGGAACCAAGGGAAATCTTGGATATATTTGAACAAGAACTGCCAGTTCTTCATAAAATATACAATTAGTTTCATGTTTCTACAATGTTTTTGAAAATGTCGGTGAACAACCTCACAACTTGTACTCAACTGACCGAATTTGAACGAAATTTATAAAAAGATGGAACCAAGGGAAATCTTGGATATATTTGAACAAGAACTGCCAGTTCTTCATAAAATATACAATTAGTTTCATGTTTCTACAATGTTTTTGAAAATGTCGGTGAACAACCTCACAACTTGTACTCAACTGACCGAATTTGAACGAAATTTATAAAAAGATGGAACCAAGGGAAATCTTGGATATATTTGAACAAGAACTGCCAGTTCTTCATAAAATATACAATTAGTTTCATGTTTCTACAATGTTTTTGAAAATGTCGGTGAACAACCTCACATCTTGTACTCAACTGACCGAATTTGAACGAAATTTTTAAAAAGATGGAACCAAGGGAAATCTTGGATTTATTTGAACAAGAACTGCCAGTTCTTCATAAAATATACAATTAGTTTCATGTTTCTACAATGTTTTTGAAAATGTCGGTGAACAACCTCACAACTTGTACTCAACTGACCGAATTTGAACGAAATTTTTAAAAAGATGGAACCAAGGGAAATCTTGGATATATTTGAACAAGAACTGCCAGTTCTTCATAAAATATACAATTAGTTTCATGTTTCTACAATGTTTTTGAAAATGTCGGTGAACAACCTCACAACTTGTACTCAACTGACCGAATTTGAACGAAATTTTTAAAAAGATGGAACCAAGGGAAATCTTGGATATATTTGAACAAGAACTGCCATTTCTTCATAAAATATACAATTAGTTTCATGTTTCTACAATGTTTTTGAAAATGTCGATGAACAACCTCACAACTTGTACTCAACTGACCGAATTTGAACGAAATTTTTAAAAAGATGGAACCAAGGGAAATCTTGGATATATTTGAACAAGAACTGCCAGTTCTCATAAAATATACAATTAGTTTCATGTTTCTACAATGTTTTTGAAAATGTCGGTGAACAACCTCACAACTTGTACTCAACTGACCGAATTTGAACGAAATTTTTAAAAAGATGGAACCAAGGGAAATCTTGGATATATTTGAACAAGAACTGCCAGTTCTTCAAAGAATATACAATTAGTTTCATGTTTCTACAATGTTTTTGAAAATGTCGGTGAACAACCTCACAACTTGTACTCAACTGACCGAATTTGAACGAAATTTTTAAAAAGATGGAACCAAGGGAAATCTTGGATATATTTGAACAAGAACTGCCAGTTCTTCAAAGAATATACAATTAGTTTCATGTTTCTACAATGTTTTTGAAAATGTCGGTGAACAACCTCACAACTTGTACTCAACTGACCGAATTTGAACGAAATTTTTAAAAAGATGGAACCAAGGGAAATCTTGGATATATTTGAACAAGAACTGCCAGTTCTTCAAAGAATATACAATTAGTTTCATGTTTCTACAATGTTTTTGAAAATGTCGGTGAACAACCTCACAACTTGTACTCAACTGACCGAATTTGAACGAAATTTTTAAAAAGATGGAACCAAGGGAAATCTTGGATATATTTGAACAAGAACTGCCAGTTCTTCAAAGAATATACAATTAGTTTCATGTTTCTACAATGTTTTTGAAAATGTCGGTGAACAACCTCACAACTTGTACTCAACTGACCGAATTTGAACGAAATTTTTAAAAAGATGGAACCAAGGGAATCTTGGATATATTTGAACAAAGACTGCCAGTTCTTCATAAAATATACAATTAGTTTCATGTTTCTACAATGTTTTTGAAAATGTCGATGAACAACCTCACAACTTGTACTCAACTGACCGAATTTGAACGAAATTTATAAAAAGATGGAACCAAGGGAAATCTTGGATATATTTGAACAAGAACTGCCAGTTCTTCATAAAATATACAATTAGTTTCATGTTTCTACAATGTTTTTGAAAATGTCGGTGAACAACCTCACAACTTGTACTCAACTGACCGAATTTGAACGAAATTTTTAAAAAGATGGAACCAAGGGAAATCATGGATATATTTGAACAAGAACTGCCAGTTCTTCAAAGAATATACAATTAGTTTCATGTTTCTACAATGTTTTTGAAAATGTCTATGAACAACCTCACAACTTGTACTCAACTGACCGAATTACGAAATTTTTAAAAAGATGGAACCAAGGGAAATCATGGATATATTTGAACAAGAACTGCCAGTTCTTCAAAGAATATACAATTAGTTTCATGTTTCTACAATGTTTTTGAAAATGTCGGTGAACAACCTCACAACTTGTACTCAACTGACCGAATTTGAACGAAATTTATAAAAAGATGGAACCAAGGGAAATCTTGGATATATTTGAACAAGAACTGCCAGTTCTTCATAAAATATACAATTAGTTTCATGTTTCTACAATGTTTTTGAAAATGTCGGTGAACAACCTCACAACTTGTACTCAACTGACCGAATTTGAACGAAATTTTTAAAAAGATGGAACCAAGGGAAATCTTGGATATATTTGAACAAGAACTGCCAGTTCTTCATAAAATATACAATTAGTTTCATGTTTCTACAATGTTTTTGAAAATGTCGGTGAACAACCTCACAACTTGTACTCAACTGACCGAATTTGAACGAAATTTTTAAAAAGATGGAACCAAGGGAAATCTTGGATATATTTGAACAAGAACTGCCAGTTCTTCATAAAATATACAATTAGTTTCATGTTTCTACAATGTTTTTGAAAATGTCGGTGAACAACCTCACAACTTGTACTCAACTGACCGAATTTGAACGAAATTTATAAAAAGATGGAACCAAGGGAAATCTTGGATATATTTGAACAAGAACTGCCAGTTCTTCATAAAATATACAATTAGTTTCATGTTTCTACAATGTTTTTGAAAATGTCGGTGAACAACCTCACAACTTGTACTCAACTGACCGAATTTGAACGAAATTTATAAAAAGATGGAACCAAGGGAAATCTTGGATATATTTGAACAAGAACTGCCAGTTCTTCATAAAATATACAATTAGTTTCATGTTTCTAAAATGTTTTTGAAAATGTCGATGAACAACCTCACAACTTGTACTCAACTGACCGAATTTGAACGAAATTTATAAAAAGATGGAACCAAGGGAAATCTTGGATATATTTGAACAAGAACTGCCAGTTCTTCATAAAATATACAATTAGTTTCATGTTTCTACAATGTTTTTGAAAATGTCGGTGAACAACCTCACAACTTGTACTCAACTGACCGAATTTGAACGAAATTTATAAAAAGATGGAACCAAGGGAAATCTTGGATATATTTGAACAAGAACTGCCAGTTCTTCATAAAATATACAATTAGTTTCATGTTTCTACAATGTTTTTGAAATTGTCGGTGAACAACCTCACAACTTGTACTCAACTGACCGAATTTGAACGAAATTTTTAAAAAGATGGAACCAAGGGAAATCTTGGATATATTTGAACAAGAACTGCCAGTTCTTCATAAAATATACAATTAGTTTCATGTTTCTACAATGTTTTTGAAAATGTCGGTGAACAACCTCACAACTTGTACTCAACTGACCGAATTTGAACGAAATTTATAAAAAGATGGAACCAAGGGAAATCTTGGATATATTTGAACAAGAACTGCCAGTTCTTCATAAAATATACAATTAGTTTCATGTTTCTACAATGTTTTTGAAAATGTCGGTGAACAACCTCACAACTTGTACTCAACTGACCGAATTTGAACGAAATTTTTAAAAAGATGGAACCAAGGGAAATCTTGGATATATTTGAACAAGAACTGCCAGTTCTTCATAAAATATACAATTAGTTTCATGTTTCTACAATGTTTTTGAAAATGTCGGTGAACAACCTCACAACTTGTACTCAACTGACCGAATTTGAACGAAATTTATAAAAAGATGGAACCAAGGGAAATCTTGGATATATTTGAACAAGAACTGCCAGTTCTTCATAAAATATACAATTAGTTTCATGTTTCTACAATGTTTTTGAAAATGTCGGTGAACAACCTCACAACTTGTACTCAACTGACCGAATTTGAACGAAATTTATAAAAAGATGGAACCAAGGGAAATCTTGGATATATTTGAACAAGAACTGCCAGTTCTTCATAAAATATACAATTAGTTTCATGTTTCTACAATGTTTTTGAAAATGTCGGTGAACAACCTCACAACTTGTACTCAACTGACCGAATTTGAACGAAATTTTTAAAAAGATGGAACCAAGGGAAATCTTGGATATATTTGAACAAGAACTGCCAGTTCTTCATAAAATATACAATTAGTTTCATGTTTCTACAATGTTTTTGAAAATGTCGATGAACAACCTCACAACTTGTACTCAACTGACCGAATTTGAACGAAATTTATAAAAAGATGGAACCAAGGGAAATCTTGGATATATTTGAACAAGAACTGCCAGTTCTTCATAAAATATACAATTAGTTTCATGTTTCTACAATGTTTTTGAAAATGTCGGTGAACAACCTCACAACTTGTACTCAACTGACCGAATTTGAACGAAATTTATAAAAAGATGGAACCAAGGGAAATCTTGGATATATTTGAACAAGAACTGCCAGTTCTTCATAAAATATACAATTAGTTTCATGTTTCTACAATGTTTTTGAAAATGTCGGTGAACAACCTCACAACTTGTACTCAACTGACCGAATTTGAACGAAATTTTTAAAAAGATGGAACCAAGGGAAATCTTGGATATATTTGAACAAGAACTGCCAGTTCTTCATAAAATATACAATTAGTTTCATGTTTCTACAATGTTTTTGAAAATGTCGATGAACAACCTCACAACTTGTACTCAACTGACCGAATTTGAACGAAATTTATAAAAAGATGGAACCAAGGGAAATCTTGGATATATTTGAACAAGAACTGCCAGTTCTTCATAAAATATACAATTAGTTTCATGTTTCTACAATGTTTTTGAAAATGTCGGTGAACAACCTCACAACTTGTACTCAACTGACCGAATTTGAACGAAATTTTTAAAAAGATGGAACCAAGGGAAATCTTGGATATATTTGAACAAGAACTGCCAGTTCTTCATAAAATATACAATTAGTTTCATGTTTCTACAATGTTTTTGAAAATGTCGGTGAACAACCTCACAACTTGTACACAACTGACCGAATTTGAACGAAATTTTTAAAAAGATGGAACCAAGGGAAATCTTGGATATATTTGAACAAGAACTGCCAGTTCTTCATAAAATATACAATTAGTTTCATGTTTCTACAATGTTTTTGAAAATGTCGGTGAACAACCTCACAACTTGTACACAACTGACCGAATTTGAACGAAATTTTTAAAAAGATGGAACCAAGGGAAATCTTGGATATATTTGAACAAGAACTGCCAGTTCTTCATAAAATATACAATTAGTTTCATGTTTCTACAATGTTTTTGAAAATGTCGGTGAACAACCTCACAACTTGTACACAACTGACCGAATTTGAACGAAATTTTTAAAAAGATGGAACCAAGGGAAATCTTGGATATATTTGAACAAGAACTGCCAGTTCTTCATAAAATATACAATTAGTTTCATGTTTCTACAATGTTTTTGAAAATGTCGGTGAACAACCTCACAACTTGTACACAACTGACCGAATTTGAACGAAATTTTTAAAAAGATGGAACCAAGGGAAATCTTGGATATATTTGAACAAGAACTGCCAGTTCTTCATAAAATATACAATTAGTTTCATGTTTCTACAATGTTTTTGAAAATGTCGGTGAACAACCTCACAACTTGTACACAACTGACCGAATTTGAACGAAATTTTTAAAAAGATGGAACCAAGGGAAATCTTGGATATATTTGAACAAGAACTGCCAGTTCTTCATAAAATATACAATTAGTTTCATGTTTCTACAATGTTTTTGAAAATGTCGGTGAACAACCTCACAACTTGTACACAACTGACCGAATTTGAACGAAATTTTTAAAAAGATGGAACCAAGGGAAATCTTGGATATATTTGAACAAGAACTGCCAGTTCTTCATAAAATATACAATTAGTTTCATGTTTCTACAATGTTTTTGAAAATGTCGGTGAACAACCTCACAACTTGTACTCAACTGACCGAATTTGAACGAAATTTTTAAAAAGATGGAACCAAGGGAAATCTTGGATATATTTGAACAAGAACTGCCAGTTCTTCATAAAATATACAATTAGTTTCATGTTTCTACAATGTTTTTGAAAATGTCGGTGAACAACCTCACAACTTGTACTCAACTGACCGAATTTGAACGAAATTTTTAAAAAGATGGAACCAAGGGAAATCTTGGATATATTTGAACAAGAACTGCCAGTTCTTCATAAAATATACAATTAGTTTCATGTTTCTACAATGTTTTTGAAAATGTCGGTGAACAACCTCACAACTTGTACTCAACTGACCGAATTTGAACGAAATTTTTAAAAAGATGGAACCAAGGGAAATCTTGGATATATTTGAACAAGAACTGCCAGTTCTTCATAAAATATACAATTAGTTTCATGTTTCTACAATGTTTTTGAAAATGTCGGTGAACAACCTCACAACTTGTACTCAACTGACCGAATTTGAACGAAATTTTTAAAAAGATGGAACCAAGGGAAATCTTGGATATATTTGAACAAGAACTGCCAGTTCTTCATAAAATATACAATTAGTTTCATGTTTCTACAATGTTTTTGAAAATGTCGGTGAACAACCTCACAACTTGTACTCAACTGACCGAATTTGAACGAAATTTTTAAAAAGATGGAACCAAGGGAAATCTTGGATATATTTGAACAAGAACTGCCAGTTCTTCATAAAATATACAATTAGTTTCATGTTTCTACAATGTTTTTGAAAATGTCGGTGAACAACCTCACAACTTGTACTCAACTGACCGAATTTGAACGAAATTTTTAAAAAGATGGAACCAAGGGAAATCTTGGATATATTTGAACAAGAACTGCCAGTTCTTCATAAAATATACAATTAGTTTCATGTTTCTACAATGTTTTTGAAAATGTCGGTGAACAACCTCACAACTTGTACTCAACTGACCGAATTTGAACGAAATTTTTAAAAAGATGGAACCAAGGGAAATCTTGGATATATTTGAACAAGAACTGCCAGTTCTTCATAAAATATACAATTAGTTTCATGTTTCTACAATGTTTTTGAAAATGTCGGTGAACAACCTCACAACTTGTACTCAACTGACCGAATTTGAACGAAATTTTTAAAAAGATGGAACCAAGGGAAATCTTGGATATATTTGAACAAGAACTGCCAGTTCTTCATAAAATATACAATTAGTTTCATGTTTCTACAATGTTTTTGAAAATGTCGGTGAACAACCTCACAACTTGTACTCAACTGACCGAATTTGAACGAAATTTTTAAAAAGATGGAACCAAGGGAAATCTTGGATATATTTGAACAAGAACTGCCAGTTCTTCATAAAATATACAATTAGTTTCATGTTTCTACAATGTTTTTGAAAATGTCGGTGAACAACCTCACAACTTGTACTCAACTGACCGAATTTGAACGAAATTTTTAAAAAGATGGAACCAAGGGAAATCTTGGATATATTTGAACAAGAACTGCCAGTTCTTCATAAAATATACAATTAGTTTCATGTTTCTACAATGTTTTTGAAAATGTCGGTGAACAACCTCACAACTTGTACTCAACTGACCGAATTTGAACGAAATTTTTAAAAAGATGGAACCAAGGGAAATCTTGGATATATTTGAACAAGAACTGCCAGTTCTTCATAAAATATACAATTAGTTTCATGTTTCTACAATGTTTTTGAAAATGTCGGTGAACAACCTCACAACTTGTACTCAACTGACCGAATTTGAACGAAATTTTTAAAAAGATGGAACCAAGGGAAATCTTGGATATATTTGAACAAGAACTGCCAGTTCTTCATAAAATATACAATTAGTTTCATGTTTCTACAATGTTTTTGAAAATGTCGGTGAACAACCTCACAACTTGTACTCAACTGACCGAATTTGAACGAAATTTTTAAAAAGATGGAACCAAGGGAAATCTTGGATATATTTGAACAAGAACTGCCAGTTCTTCATAAAATATACAATTAGTTTCATGTTTCTACAATGTTTTTGAAAATGTCGGTGAACAACCTCACAACTTGTACTCAACTGACCGAATTTGAACGAAATTTTTAAAAAGATGGAACCAAGGGAAATCTTGGATATATTTGAACAAGAACTGCCAGTTCTTCATAAAATATACAATTAGTTTCATGTTTCTACAATGTTTTTGAAAATGTCGGTGAACAACCTCACAACTTGTACTCAACTGACCGAATTTGAACGAAATTTTTAAAAAGATGGAACCAAGGGAAATCTTGGATATATTTGAACAAGAACTGCCAGTTCTTCATAAAATATACAATTAGTTTCATGTTTCTACAATGTTTTTGAAAATGTCGGTGAACAACCTCACAACTTGTACTCAACTGACCGAATTTGAACGAAATTTTTAAAAAGATGGAACCAAGGGAAATCTTGGATATATTTGAACAAGAACTGCCAGTTCTTCATAAAATATACAATTAGTTTCATGTTTCTACAATGTTTTTGAAAATGTCGGTGAACAACCTCACAACTTGTACTCAACTGACCGAATTTGAACGAAATTTTTAAAAAGATGGAACCAAGGGAAATCTTGGATATATTTGAACAAGAACTGCCAGTTCTTCATAAAATATACAATTAGTTTCATGTTTCTACAATGTTTTTGAAAATGTCGGTGAACAACCTCACAACTTGTACTCAACTGACCGAATTTGAACGAAATTTTTAAAAAGATGGAACCAAGGGAAATCTTGGATATATTTGAACAAGAACTGCCAGTTCTTCATAAAATATACAATTAGTTTCATGTTTCTACAATGTTTTTGAAAATGTCGGTGAACAACCTCACAACTTGTACTCAACTGACCGAATTTGAACGAAATTTTTAAAAAGATGGAACCAAGGGAAATCTTGGATATATTTGAACAAGAACTGCCAGTTCTTCATAAAATATACAATTAGTTTCATGTTTCTACAATGTTTTTGAAAATGTCGGTGAACAACCTCACAACTTGTACTCAACTGACCGAATTTGAACGAAATTTTTAAAAAGATGGAACCAAGGGAAATCTTGGATATATTTGAACAAGAACTGCCAGTTCTTCATAAAATATACAATTAGTTTCATGTTTCTACAATGTTTTTGAAAATGTCGGTGAACAACCTCACAACTTGTACTCAACTGACCGAATTTGAACGAAATTTTTAAAAAGATGGAACCAAGGGAAATCTTGGATATATTTGAACAAGAACTGCCAGTTCTTCATAAAATATACAATTAGTTTCATGTTTCTACAATGTTTTTGAAAATGTCGGTGAACAACCTCACAACTTGTACTCAACTGACCGAATTTGAACGAAATTTTTAAAAAGATGGAACCAAGGGAAATCTTGGATATATTTGAACAAGAACTGCCAGTTCTTCATAAAATATACAATTAGTTTCATGTTTCTACAATGTTTTTGAAAATGTCGGTGAACAACCTCA
>CAVMJV010000554.1:0-21115 GCA_963681835.1 Meloidogyne enterolobii
TACTAAGTGTCATTCGATAGATCTAAATTAGATGTATATTAGATATAATAAACACCTTGGCACAATTGACATTTCGGCTGGAAATTTACTTGGAATTTTAAAAAATTTTAAAATTTTCAAATTTGATTTTCTCGCAGAAGAGAGGTGCCCTCCTCCCATACTAAGTGTCATTCGATAGATCTAAATTAGATGTATATTAGATATTATAAACACCTTGGCACAATTGACATTTCGGCTGGAAATAAACTTGGAATTTTAAAAATTTTAAAATTTTCAAATTTGATTTTCTCGGAGAAGGGAGGTGCCCTCCTCCCATACTAAGTGGCAATCGATAGAGCACAATCAAATGTATATTAGATATTATAAACACCTTGGCACAATTGACATATCGGCTGGAAATAAACTTGGAATTTTAAAAAATTTTAAAATTTTCAAATTTGATTTTCTCGGAGAAGAGAGGTGCCCTCCTCCCATACTAAGTGTCATTCGATAGATCTAAATTAGATGTATATTAGATATAATAAACACCTTGGCACAATTGACATTTCGGCTGGAAATTTACTTGGAATTTTAAAAAATTTTAAAATTTTCAAATTTGATTTTCTCGCAGAAGAGAGGTGCCCTCCTCCCATACTAAGTGTCATTCGATAGATCTAAATTAGATGTATATTAGATATAATAAACACCTTGGCACAATTGACATTTCGGCTGGAAATTTACTTGGAATTTTAAAAAATTTTAAAATTTTCAAATTTGATTTTCTCGCAGAAGAGAGGTGCCCTCCTCCCATACTAAGTGTCATTCGATAGATCTAAATTAGATGTATATTAGATATAATAAACACCTTGGCACAATTGACATTTCGGCTGGAAATTTACTTGGAATTTTAAAAAATTTTAAAATTTTCAAATTTGATTTTCTCGCAGAAGAGAGGTGCCCTCCTCCCATACTAAGTGTCATTCGATAGATCTAAATTAGATGTATATTAGATATAATAAACACCTTGGCACAATTGACATATCGGCTGGAAATAAACTTGGAATTTTAAAAAATTTTAAAATTTTCAAATTTGATTTTCTCGGAGAAGAGAGGTGCCCTCCTCCCATACTAAGTGTCATTCGATAGATCTAAATTAGATGTATATTAGATATAATAAACACCTTGGCACAATTGACATTTCGGCTGGAAATTTACTTGGAATTTTAAAAAATTTTAAAATTTTCAAATTTGATTTTCTCGCAGAAGAGAGGTGCCCTCCTCCCATACTAAGTGTCATTCGATAGATCTAAATTAGATGTATATTAGATATAATAAACACCTTGGCACAATTGACATATCGGCTGGAAATAAACTTGGAATTTTAAAAAATTTTAAAATTTTCAAATTTGATTTTCTCGGAGAAGAGAGGTGCCCTCCTCCCATACTAAGTGTCATTCGATAGATCTAAATTAGATGTATATTAGATATAATAAACACCTTGGCACAATTGACATATCGGCTGGAAATAAACTTGGAATTTTAAAAAATTTTAAAATTTTCAAATTTGATTTTCTCGGAGAAGAGAGGTGCCCTCCTCCCATACTAAGTGTCATTCGATAGATCTAAATTAGATGTATATTAGATATAATAAACACCTTGGCACAATTGACATTTCGGCTGGAAATTTACTTGGAATTTTAAAAAATTTTAAAATTTTCAAATTTGATTTTCTCGCAGAAGAGAGGTGCCCTCCTCCCATACTAAGTGTCATTCGATAGATCTAAATTAGATGTATATTAGATATAATAAACACCTTGGCACAATTGACATATCGGCTGGAAATAAACTTGGAATTTTAAAAAATTTTAAAATTTTCAAATTTGATTTTCTCGGAGAAGAGAGGTGCCCTCCTCCCATACTAAGTGTCATTCGATAGATCTAAATTAGATGTATATTAGATATAATAAACACCTTGGCACAATTGACATTTCGGCTGGAAATTTACTTGGAATTTTAAAAAATTTTAAAATTTTCAAATTTGATTTTCTCGCAGAAGAGAGGTGCCCTCCTCCCATACTAAGTGTCATTCGATAGATCTAAATTAGATGTATATTAGATATAATAAACACCTTGGCACAATTGACATTTCGGCTGGAAATTTACTTGGAATTTTAAAAAATTTTAAAATTTTCAAATTTGATTTTCTCGCAGAAGAGAGGTGCCCTCCTCCCATACTAAGTGTCATTCGATAGATCTAAATTAGATGTATATTAGATATAATAAACACCTTGGCACAATTGACATATCGGCTGGAAATAAACTTGGAATTTTAAAAAATTTTAAAATTTTCAAATTTGATTTTCTCGGAGAAGAGAGGTGCCCTCCTCCCATACTAAGTGTCATTCGATAGATCTAAATTAGATGTATATTAGATATAATAAACACCTTGGCACAATTGACATATCGGCTGGAAATAAACTTGGAATTTTAAAAAATTTTAAAATTTTCAAATTTGATTTTCTCGGAGAAGAGAGGTGCCCTCCTCCCATACTAAGTGTCATTCGATAGATCTAAATTAGATGTATATTAGATATAATAAACACCTTGGCACAATTGACATTTCGGCTGGAAATTTACTTGGAATTTTAAAAAATTTTAAAATTTTCAAATTTGATTTTCTCGCAGAAGAGAGGTGCCCTCCTCCCATACTAAGTGTCATTCGATAGATCTAAATTAGATGTATATTAGATATAATAAACACCTTGGCACAATTGACATATCGGCTGGAAATAAACTTGGAATTTTAAAAAATTTTAAAATTTTCAAATTTGATTTTCTCGGAGAAGAGAGGTGCCCTCCTCCCATACTAAGTGTCATTCGATAGATCTAAATTAGATGTATATTAGATATAATAAACACCTTGGCACAATTGACATTTCGGCTGGAAATTTACTTGGAATTTTAAAAAATTTTAAAATTTTCAAATTTGATTTTCTCGCAGAAGAGAGGTGCCCTCCTCCCATACTAAGTGTCATTCGATAGATCTAAATTAGATGTATATTAGATATAATAAACACCTTGGCACAATTGACATATCGGCTGGAAATAAACTTGGAATTTTAAAAAATTTTAAAATTTTCAAATTTGATTTTCTCGGAGAAGAGAGGTGCCCTCCTCCCATACTAAGTGTCATTCGATAGATCTAAATTAGATGTATATTAGATATAATAAACACCTTGGCACAATTGACATTTCGGCTGGAAATTTACTTGGAATTTTAAAAAATTTTAAAATTTTCAAATTTGATTTTCTCGCAGAAGAGAGGTGCCCTCCTCCCATACTAAGTGTCATTCGATAGATCTAAATTAGATGTATATTAGATATAATAAACACCTTGGCACAATTGACATATCGGCTGGAAATAAACTTGGAATTTTAAAAAATTTTAAAATTTTCAAATTTGATTTTCTCGGAGAAGAGAGGTGCCCTCCTCCCATACTAAGTGTCATTCGATAGATCTAAATTAGATGTATATTAGATATAATAAACACCTTGGCACAATTGACATTTCGGCTGGAAATTTACTTGGAATTTTAAAAAATTTTAAAATTTTCAAATTTGATTTTCTCGCAGAAGAGAGGTGCCCTCCTCCCATACTAAGTGTCATTCGATAGATCTAAATTAGATGTATATTAGATATAATAAACACCTTGGCACAATTGACATATCGGCTGGAAATAAACTTGGAATTTTAAAAAATTTTAAAATTTTCAAATTTGATTTTCTCGGAGAAGAGAGGTGCCCTCCTCCCATACTAAGTGTCATTCGATAGATCTAAATTAGATGTATATTAGATATAATAAACACCTTGGCACAATTGACATTTCGGCTGGAAATTTACTTGGAATTTTAAAAAATTTTAAAATTTTCAAATTTGATTTTCTCGCAGAAGAGAGGTGCCCTCCTCCCATACTAAGTGTCATTCGATAGATCTAAATTAGATGTATATTAGATATAATAAACACCTTGGCACAATTGACATTTCGGCTGGAAATTTACTTGGAATTTTAAAAAATTTTAAAATTTTCAAATTTGATTTTCTCGCAGAAGAGAGGTGCCCTCCTCCCATACTAAGTGTCATTCGATAGATCTAAATTAGATGTATATTAGATATAATAAACACCTTGGCACAATTGACATTTCGGCTGGAAATTTACTTGGAATTTTAAAAAATTTTAAAATTTTCAAATTTGATTTTCTCGCAGAAGAGAGGTGCCCTCCTCCCATACTAAGTGTCATTCGATAGATCTAAATTAGATGTATATTAGATATAATAAACACCTTGGCACAATTGACATTTCGGCTGGAAATTTACTTGGAATTTTAAAAAATTTTAAAATTTTCAAATTTGATTTTCTCGCAGAAGAGAGGTGCCCTCCTCCCATACTAAGTGTCATTCGATAGATCTAAATTAGATGTATATTAGATATAATAAACACCTTGGCACAATTGACATTTCGGCTGGAAATTTACTTGGAATTTTAAAAAATTTTAAAATTTTCAAATTTGATTTTCTCGCAGAAGAGAGGTGCCCTCCTCCCATACTAAGTGTCATTCGATAGATCTAAATTAGATGTATATTAGATATAATAAACACCTTGGCACAATTGACATTTCGGCTGGAAATTTACTTGGAATTTTAAAAAATTTTAAAATTTTCAAATTTGATTTTCTCGGAGAAGAGAGGTGCCCTCCTCCCATACTAAGTGTCATTCGATAGATCTAAATTAGATGTATATTAGATATAATAAACACCTTGGCACAATTGACATTTCGGCTGGAAATTTACTTGGAATTTTAAAAAATTTTAAAATTTTCAAATTTGATTTTCTCGCAGAAGAGAGGTGCCCTCCTCCCATACTAAGTGTCATTCGATAGATCTAAATTAGATGTATATTAGATATAATAAACACCTTGGCACAATTGACATTTCGGCTGGAAATTTACTTGGAATTTTAAAAAATTTTAAAATTTTCAAATTTGATTTTCTCGCAGAAGAGAGGTGCCCTCCTCCCATACTAAGTGTCATTCGATAGATCTAAATTAGATGTATATTAGATATAATAAACACCTTGGCACAATTGACATTTCGGCTGGAAATTTACTTGGAATTTTAAAAAATTTTAAAATTTTCAAATTTGATTTTCTCGCAGAAGAGAGGTGCCCTCCTCCCATACTAAGTGTCATTCGATAGATCTAAATTAGATGTATATTAGATATAATAAACACCTTGGCACAATTGACATTTCGGCTGGAAATTTACTTGGAATTTTAAAAAATTTTAAAATTTTCAAATTTGATTTTCTCGCAGAAGAGAGGTGCCCTCCTCCCATACTAAGTGTCATTCGATAGATCTAAATTAGATGTATATTAGATATAATAAACACCTTGGCACAATTGACATTTCGGCTGGAAATTTACTTGGAATTTTTAAAAAATTTTAAAATTTTCAAATTTGATTTTCTCGGAGAAGAGAGGTGCCCTCCTCCCATACTAAGTGTCATTCGATAGATCTAAATTAGATGTATATTAGATATAATAAACACCTTGGCACAATTGACATTTCGGCTGGAAATTTACTTGGAATTTTTAAAAATTTTAAAATTTTCAAATTTGATTTTCTCGGAGAAGAGAGGTGCCCTCCTCCCATACTAAGCGTCATTCGATAGATCTAAATTAGATGTATATTAGATATAATAAACACCTTGGCACAATTGACATTTCGGCTGGAAATTTACTTGGAATTTTAAAAAATTTTAAAATTTTCAAATTTGATTTTCTCGCAGAAGAGAGGTGCCCTCCTCCCATACTAAGTGTCATTCGATAGATCTAAATTAGATGTATATTAGATATAATAAACACCTTGGCACAATTGACATTTCGGCTGGAAATTTACTTGGAATTTTAAAAAATTTTAAAATTTTCAAATTTGATTTTCTCGCAGAAGAGAGGTGCCCTCCTCCCATACTAAGTGTCATTCGATAGATCTAAATTAGATGTATATTAGATATAATAAACACCTTGGCACAATTGACATTTCGGCTGGAAATTTACTTGGAATTTTAAAAAATTTTAAAATTTTCAAATTTGATTTTCTCGGAGAAGAGAGGTGCCCTCCTCCCATACTAAGTGTCATTCGATAGATCTAAATTAGATGTATATTAGATATAATAAACACCTTGGCACAATTGACATTTCGGCTGGAAATTTACTTGGAATTTTAAAAAATTTTAAAATTTTCAAATTTGATTTTCTCGCAGAAGAGAGGTGCCCTCCTCCCATACTAAGCGTCATTCGATAGATCTAAATTAGATGTATATTAGATATAATAAACACCTTGGCACAATTGACATTTCGGCTGGAAATTTACTTGGAATTTTAAAAAATTTTAAAATTTTCAAATTTGATTTTCTCGCAGAAGAGAGGTGCCCTCCTCCCATACTAAGTGTCATTCGATAGATCTAAATTAGATGTATATTAGATATAATAAACACCTTGGCACAATTGACATTTCGGCTGGAAATTTACTTGGAATTTTAAAAAATTTTAAAATTTTCAAATTTGATTTTCTCGGAGAAGGGAGGTGCCCTCCTCCCATACTAAGCGTCATTCGATAGATCTAAATTAGATGTATATTAGATATAATAAACACCTTGGCACAATTGACATTTCGGCTGGAAATTTACTTGGAATTTTAAAAAATTTTAAAATTTTCAAATTTGATTTTCTCGGAGAAGAGAGGTGCCCTCCTCCCATACTAAGCGTCATTCGATAGATCTAAATTAGATGTATATTAGATATAATAAACACCTTGGCACAATTGACATTTCGGCTGGAAATTTACTTGGAATTTTAAAAAATTTTAAAATTTTCAAATTTGATTTTCTCGGAGAAGAGAGGTGCCCTCCTCCCATACTAAGCGTCATTCGATAGATCTAAATTAGATGTATATTAGATATAATAAACACCTTGGCACAATTGACATTTCGGCTGGAAATAAACTTGGAATTTTTAAAAATTTTAAAATTTTCAAATTTGATTTTCTCGGAGAAGAGAGGTGCCCTCCTCCCATACTAAGTGTCATTCGATAGATCTAAATTAAAATTTTCAAATTTGATTTTCTCGCAGAAGAGAGGTGCCCTCCTCCCATACTAAGTGTCATTCGATAGATCTAAATTAGATGTATATTAGATATAATAAACACCTTGGCACAATTGACATTTCGGCTGGAAATAAACTTGGAATTTTTAAAAATTTTAAAATTTTCAAATTTGATTTTCTCGGAGAAGGGAGGTGCCCTCCTCCCATACTAAGTGTCATTCGATAGATCTAAATTAGATGTATATTAGATATAATAAACACCTTGGCACAATTGACATTTCGGCTGGAAATTTACTTGGAATTTTAAAAAATTTTAAAATTTTCAAATTTGATTTTCTCTGAGAAGAGAGGTGCCCTCCTCCCAAACTAAGCGGCATTCGATAGATCTAAATTAGATGTATATTAGATATAATAAACACCTTGGCACAATTGACATTTCGGCTGGAAATAAACTTGGAATTTTTAAAAATTTTAAAATTTTCAAATTTGATTTTCTCGGAGAAGAGAGGTGCCCTCCTCCCATACTAAGTGTCATTCGATAGATCTAAATTAAAATTTTCAAATTTGATTTTCTCGCAGAAGAGAGGTGCCCTCCTCCCATACTAAGTGTCATTCGATAGATCTAAATTAGATGTATATTAGATATAATAAACACCTTGGCACAATTGACATTTCGGCTGGAAATAAACTTGGAATTTTTAAAAATTTTAAAATTTTCAAATTTGATTTTCTCGGAGAAGGGAGGTGCCCTCCTCCCATACTAAGTGTCATTCGATAGATCTAAATTAGATGTATATTAGATATAATAAACACCTTGGCACAATTGACATTTCGGCTGGAAATTTACTTGGAATTTTTAAAAATTTTAAAATTTTCAAATTTGATTTTCTCGGAGAAGAGAGGTGCCCTCCTCCCATACTAAGTGTCATTCGATAGATCTAAATTAGATGTATATTAGATATAATAAACACCTTGGCACAATTGACATTTCGGCTGGAAATAAACTTGGAATTTTTAAAAATTTTAAAATTTTCAAATTTGATTTTCTCTGAGAAGAGAGGTGCCCTCCTCCCAAACTAAGCGGCATTCGATAGATCTAAATTAGATGTATATTAGATATAATAAACACCTTGGCACAATTGACATTTCGGCTGGAAATTTACTTGGAATTTTTAAAAATTTTAAAATTTTCAAATTTGATTTTCTCGCAGAAGAGAGGTGCCCTCCTCCCATACTAAGCGGCATTCGATAGATCTAAATTAGATGTATATTAGATATTATAAACACCTTGGCACAATTGACATTTCGGCTGGAAATTTACTTGGAATTTTTAAAAATTTTAAAATTTTCAAATTTGATTTTCTCGCAGAAGAGAGGTGCCCTCCTCCCATACTAAGTGTCATTCGATAGATCTAAATTAGATGTATATTAGATATAATAAACACCTTGGCACAATTGACATTTCGGCTGGAAATTTACTTGGAATTTTTAAAAATTTTAAAATTTTCAAATTTGATTTTCTCGCAGAAGAGAGGTGCCCTCCTCCCATACTAAGTGTCATTCGATAGATCTAAATTAGATGTATATTAGATATAATAAACACCTTGGCACAATTGACATTTCGGCTGGAAATTTACTTGGAATTTTTAAAAATTTTAAAATTTTCAAATTTGATTTTCTCTGAGAAGAGAGGTGCCCTCCTCCCAAACTAAGCGGCATTCGATAGATCTAAATTAGATGTATATTAGATATTATAAACACCTTGGCACAATTGACATTTCGGCTGGAAATTTACTTGGAATTTTTAAAAATTTTAAAATTTTCAAATTTGATTTTCTCGCAGAAGAGAGGTGCCCTCCTCCCAAACTAAGCGGCATTCGATAGATCTAAATTAGATGTATATTAGATATTATAAACACCTTGGCACAATTGACATTTCGGCTGGAAATTTACTTGGAATTTTTAAAAATTTTAAAATTTTCAAATTTGATTTTCTCGCAGAAGAGAGGTGCCCTCCTCCCAAACTAAGCGGCATTCGATAGATCTAAATTAGATGTATATTAGATATTATAAACACCTTGGCACAATTGACATTTCGGCTGGAAATTTACTTGGAATTTTTAAAAATTTTAAAATTTTCAAATTTGATTTTCTCTGAGAAGAGAGGTGCCCTCCTCCCAAACTAAGCGGCATTCGATAGATCTAAATTAGATGTATATTAGATATAATAAACACCTTGGCACAATTGACATTTCGGCTGGAAATTTACTTGGAATTTTTAAAAATTTTAAAATTTTCAAATTTGATTTTCTCGCAGAAGAGAGGTGCCCTCCTCCCATACTAAGTGTCATTCGATAGATCTAAATTAGATGTATATTAGATATAATAAACACCTTGGCACAATTGACATTTCGGCTGGAAATTTACTTGGAATTTTTAAAAATTTTAAAATTTTCAAATTTGATTTTCTCTGAGAAGAGAGGTGCCCTCCTCCCAAACTAAGCGGCATTCGATAGATCTAAATTAGATGTATATTAGATATAATAAACACCTTGGCACAATTGACATTTCGGCTGGAAATTTACTTGGAATTTTTAAAAATTTTAAAATTTTCAAATTTGATTTTCTCTGAGAAGAGAGGTGCCCTCCTCCCAAACTAAGCGGCATTCGATAGATCTAAATTAGATGTATATTAGATATAATAAACACCTTGGCACAATTGACATTTCGGCTGGAAATTTACTTGGAATTTTAAAAAATTTTAAAATTTTCAAATTTGATTTTCTCGGAGAAGGGAGGTGCCCTCCTCCCATACTAAGCGTCATTCGATAGATCTAAATTAGATGTATATTAGATATTATAAACACCTTGGCACAATTGACATTTCGGCTGGAAATTTACTTGGAATTTTTAAAAATTTTAAAATTTTCAAATTTGATTTTCTCTGAGAAGAGAGGTGCCCTCCTCCCAAACTAAGCGGCATTCGATAGATCTAAATTAGATGTATATTAGATATAATAAACACCTTGGCACAATTGACATTTCGGCTGGAAATTTACTTGGAATTTTTAAAAATTTTAAAATTTTCAAATTTGATTTTCTCTGAGAAGAGAGGTGCCCTCCTCCCAAACTAAGCGGCATTCGATAGATCTAAATTAGATGTATATTAGATATTATAAACACCTTGGCACAATTGACATTTCGGCTGGAAATTTACTTGGAATTTTTAAAAATTTTAAAATTTTCAAATTTGATTTTCTCGGAGAAGGGAGGTGCCCTCCTCCCATACTAAGCGTCATTCGATAGATCTAAATTAGATGTATATTAGATATTAAAAACACCTTGGCACAATTGACCTTTCGGCTGGAAATTTACTTGGAATTTTTAAAAATTTTAAAATTTTCAAATTAGATTTTCTCGGAGAAGGGAGGTGCCCTCCTCCCATACTAAGCGTCATTCGATAGATCTAAATTAGATGTATATTAGATATTATAAACACCTTGGCACAATTGACATTTCGGCTGGAAATTTACTTGGAATTTTTAAAAATTTTAAAATTTTCAAATTTGATTTTCTCGGAGAAGGGAGGTGCCCTCCTCCCATACTAAGCGTCATTCGATAGATCTAAATTAGATGTATATTAGATATTAAAAACACCTTGGCACAATTGACCTTTCGGTGGACATTTACTTGGAATTTTTAAAAATTTTAAAATTTTCAAATTTGATTTTCTCGGAGAAGGGAGGTGCCCTCCTCCCATACTAAGCGTCATTCGATAGATCTAAATTAGATGTATATTAGATATAATAAACACCTTGGCACAATTGACATTTCGGCTGGAAATTTACTTGGAATTTTTAAAAATTTTAAAATTTTCAAATTTGATTTTCTCGGAGAAGGGAGGTGCCCTCCTCCCATACTAAGCGTCATTCGATAGATCTAAATTAGATGTATATTAGATATAATAAACACCTTGGCACAATTGACATTTCGGCTGGAAATTTACTTGGAATTTTTAAAAATTTTAAAATTTTCAAATTTGATTTTCTCGGAGAAGGGAGGTGCCCTCCTCCCATACTAAGCGTCATTCGATAGATCTAAATTAGATGTATATTAGATATTATAAACACCTTGGCACAATTGACATTTCGGCTGGAAATAAACTTGGAATTTTAAAAAATTTTAAAATTTTCAAATTTGATTTTCTCGGAGAAGGGAGGTGCCCTCCTCCCATACTAAGCGTCATTCGATAGATCTAAATTAGATGTATATTAGATATAATAAACACCTTGGCACAATTGACATTTCGGCTGGAAATTTACTTGGAATTTTTAAAAATTTTAAAATTTTCAAATTTGATTTTCTCGCAGAAGAGAGGTGCCCTCCTCCCATACTAAGCGTCATTCGATAGATCTAAATTAGATGTATATTAGATATTATAAACACCTTGGCACAATTGACATTTCGGCTGGAAATAAACTTGGAATTTTTAAAAATTTTAAAATTTTCAAATTTGATTTTCTCGGAGAAGAGAGGTGCCCTCCTCCCATACTAAGCGTCATTCGATAGATCTAAATTAGATGTATATTAGATATAATAAACACCTTGGCACAATTGACATTTCGGCTGGAAATTTACTTGGAATTTTTAAAAATTTTAAAATTTTCAAATTTGATTTTCTCGGAGAAGAGAGGTGCCCTCCTCCCATACTAAGCGTCATTCGATAGATCTAAATTAGATGTATATTAGATATAATAAACACCTTGGCACAATTGACATTTCGGCTGGAAATAAACTTGGAATTTTAAAAAATTTTAAAATTTTCAAATTTGATTTTCTCGCAGAAGAGAGGTGCCCTCCTCCCATACTAAGCGTCATTCGATAGATCTAAATTAGATGTATATTAGATATTATAAACACCTTGGCACAATTGACATTTCGGCTGGAAATAAACTTGGAATTTTAAAAAATTTTAAAATTTTCAAATTTGATTTTCTCGCAGAAGAGAGGTGCCCTCCTCCCATACTAAGCGTCATTCGATAGATCTAAATTAGATGTATATTAGATATAATAAACACCTTGGCACAATTGACATTTCGGCTGGAAATAAACTTGGAATTTTAAAAAATTTTAAAATTTTCAAATTTGATTTTCTCGCAGAAGAGAGGTGCCCTCCTCCCATACTAAGCGTCATTCGATAGATCTAAATTAGATGTATATTAGATATTATAAACACCTTGGCACAATTGACATTTCGGCTGGAAATAAACTTGGAATTTTAAAAAATTTTAAAATTTTCAAATTTGATTTTCTCGGAGAAGGGAGGTGCCCTCCTCCCATACTAAGCGTCATTCGATAGATCTAAATTAGATGTATATTAGATATAATAAACACCTTGGCACAATTGACATTTCGGCTGGAAATTTACTTGGAATTTTTAAAAATTTTAAAATTTTCAAATTTGATTTTCTCGCAGAAGAGAGGTGCCCTCCTCCCATACTAAGCGTCATTCGATAGATCTAAATTAGATGTATATTAGATATTATAAACACCTTGGCACAATTGACATTTCGGCTGGAAATAAACTTGGAATTTTAAAAAATTTTAAAATTTTCAAATTTGATTTTCTCGGAGAAGGGAGGTGCCCTCCTCCCATACTAAGTGTCATTCGATAGATCTAAATTAGATGTATATTAGATATAATAAACACCTTGGCACAATTGACATTTCGGCTGGAAATTTACTTGGAATTTTTAAAAATTTTAAAATTTTCAAATTTGATTTTCTCGGAGAAGAGAGGTGCCCTCCTCCCATACTAAGCGTCATTCGATAGATCTAAATTAGATGTATATTAGATATAATAAACACCTTGGCACAATTGACATTTCGGCTGGAAATAAACTTGGAATTTTAAAAAATTTTAAAATTTTCAAATTTGATTTTCTCGCAGAAGAGAGGTGCCCTCCTCCCATACTAAGCGTCATTCGATAGATCTAAATTAGATGTATATTAGATATTATAAACACCTTGGCACAATTGACATTTCGGCTGGAAATAAACTTGGAATTTTAAAAAATTTTAAAATTTTCAAATTTGATTTTCTCGGAGAAGAGAGGTGCCCTCCTCCCATACTAAGCGTCATTCGATAGATCTAAATTAGATGTATATTAGATATAATAAACACCTTGGCACAATTGACATTTCGGCTGGAAATAAACTTGGAATTTTAAAAAATTTTAAAATTTTCAAATTTGATTTTCTCGCAGAAGAGAGGTGCCCTCCTCCCATACTAAGCGTCATTCGATAGATCTAAATTAGATGTATATTAGATATTATAAACACCTTGGCACAATTGACATTTCGGCTGGAAATTTACTTGGAATTTTTAAAAATTTTAAAATTTTCAAATTTGATTTTCTCGGAGAAGAGAGGTGCCCTCCTCCCATACTAAGCGTCATTCGATAGATCTAAATTAGATGTATATTAGATATAATAAACACCTTGGCACAATTGACATTTCGGCTGGAAATAAACTTGGAATTTTAAAAAATTTTAAAATTTTCAAATTTGATTTTCTCGGAGAAGAGAGGTGCCCTCCTCCCATACTAAGCGTCATTCGATAGATCTAAATTAGATGTATATTAGATATAATAAACACCTTGGCACAATTGACATTTCGGCTGGAAATAAACTTGGAATTTTAAAAAATTTTAAAATTTTCAAATTTGATTTTCTCGCAGAAGAGAGGTGCCCTCCTCCCATACTAAGCGTCATTCGATAGATCTAAATTAGATGTATATTAGATATTATAAACACCTTGGCACAATTGACATTTCGGCTGGAAATTTACTTGGAATTTTTAAAAATTTTAAAATTTTCAAATTTGATTTTCTCGGAGAAGAGAGGTGCCCTCCTCCCATACTAAGCGTCATTCGATAGATCTAAATTAGATGTATATTAGATATAATAAACACCTTGGCACAATTGACATTTCGGCTGGAAATAAACTTGGAATTTTAAAAAATTTTAAAATTTTCAAATTTGATTTTCTCGCAGAAGAGAGGTGCCCTCCTCCCATACTAAGCGTCATTCGATAGATCTAAATTAGATGTATATTAGATATTATAAACACCTTGGCACAATTGACATTTCGGCTGGAAATTTACTTGGAATTTTTAAAAATTTTAAAATTTTCAAATTTGATTTTCTCGCAGAAGAGAGGTGCCCTCCTCCCATACTAAGCGTCATTCGATAGATCTAAATTAGATGTATATTAGATATTATAAACACCTTGGCACAATTGACATTTCGGCTGGAAATAAACTTGGAATTTTAAAAAATTTTAAAATTTTCAAATTTGATTTTCTCGGAGAAGGGAGGTGCCCTCCTCCCATACTAAGTGTCATTCGATAGATCTAAATTAGATGTATATTAGATATAATAAACACCTTGGCACAATTGACATTTCGGCTGGAAATTTACTTGGAATTTTTAAAAATTTTAAAATTTTCAAATTTGATTTTCTCGGAGAAGAGAGGTGCCCTCCTCCCATACTAAGCGTCATTCGATAGATCTAAATTAGATGTATATTAGATATAATAAACACCTTGGCACAATTGACATTTCGGCTGGAAATTTACTTGGAATTTTTAAAAATTTTAAAATTTTCAAATTTGATTTTCTCGGAGAAGAGAGGTGCCCTCCTCCCATACTAAGCGTCATTCGATAGATCTAAATTAGATGTATATTAGATATAATAAACACCTTGGCACAATTGACATTTCGGCTGGAAATTTACTTGGAATTTTTAAAAATTTTAAAATTTTCAAATTTGATTTTCTCGGAGAAGAGAGGTGCCCTCCTCCCATACTAAGCGTCATTCGATAGATCTAAATAAGATGTATATTAGATATAATAAACACCTTGGCACAATTGACATTTCGGCTGGAAATTTACTTGGAATTTTTAAAAATTTTAAAATTTTCAAATTTGATTTTCTCGGAGAAGAGAGGTGCCCTCCTCCCATACTAAGCGTCATTCGATAGATCTAAATTAGATGTATATTAGATATAATAAACACCTTGGCACAATTGACATTTCGGCTGGAAATTTACTTGGAATTTTTAAAAATTTTAAAATTTTCAAATTTGATTTTCTCGGAGAAGAGAGGTGCCCTCCTCCCATACTAAGCGTCATTCGATAGATCTAAATTAGATGTATATTAGATATAATAAACACCTTGGCACAATTGACATTTCGGCTGGAAATTTACTTGGAATTTTTAAAAATTTTAAAATTTTCAAATTTGATTTTCTCGGAGAAGAGAGGTGCCCTCCTCCCATACTAAGCGTCATTCGATAGATCTAAATAAGATGTATATTAGATATAATAAACACCTTGGCACAATTGACATTTCGGCTGGAAATTTACTTGGAATTTTTAAAAATTTTAAAATTTTCAAATTTGATTTTCTCGGAGAAGAGAGGTGCCCTCCTCCCATACTAAGCGTCATTCGATAGATCTAAATTAGATGTATATTAGATATAATAAACACCTTGGCACAATTGACATTTCGGCTGGAAATTTACTTGGAATTTTTAAAAATTTTAAAATTTTCAAATTTGATTTTCTCGGAGAAGAGAGGTGCCCTCCTCCCATACTAAGCGTCATTCGATAGATCTAAATAAGATGTATATTAGATATAATAAACACCTTGGCACAATTGACATTTCGGCTGGAAATTTACTTGGAATTTTTAAAAATTTTAAAATTTTCAAATTTGATTTTCTCGGAGAAGAGAGGTGCCCTCCTCCCATACTAAGCGTCATTCGATAGATCTAAATTAGATGTATATTAGATATAATAAACACCTTGGCACAATTGACATTTCGGCTGGAAATTTACTTGGAATTTTTAAAAATTTTAAAATTTTCAAATTTGATTTTCTCGGAGAAGAGAGGTGCCCTCCTCCCATACTAAGCGTCATTCGATAGATCTAAATTAGATGTATATTAGATATAATTAACACCTTGGCACAATTGACATTTCGGCTGGAAATTTACTTGGAATTTTTAAAAATTTTAAAATTTTCAAATTTGATTTTCTCGGAGAAGAGAGGTGCCCTCCTCCCATACTAAGCGTCATTCGATAGATCTAAATTAGATGTATATTAGATATAATAAACACCTTGGCACAATTGACATTTCGGCTGGAAATTTACTTGGAATTTTTAAAAATTTTAAAATTTTCAAATTTGATTTTCTCGGAGAAGAGAGGTGCCCTCCTCCCATACTAAGCGTCATTCGATAGATCTAAATTAGATGTATATTAGATATAATTAACACCTTGGCACAATTGACATTTCGGCTGGAAATTTACTTGGAATTTTAAAAAATTTTAAAATTTTCAAATTTGATTTTCTCGCAGAAGAGAGGTGCCCTCCTCCCATACTAAGCGTCATTCGATAGATCTAAATTAGATGTATATTAGATATAATAAACACCTTGGCACAATTGACATTTCGGCTGGAAATTTACTTGGAATTTTAAAAAATTTTAAAATTTTCAAATTTGATTTTCTCGCAGAAGAGAGGTGCCCTCCTCCCATACTAAGTGTCATTCGATAGATCTAAATTAGATGTATATTAGATATAATTAACACCTTGGCACAATTGACATTTCGGCTGGAAATTTACTTGGAATTTTAAAAAATTTTAAAATTTTCAAATTTGATTTTCTCGCAGAAGAGAGGTGCCCTCCTCCCATACTAAGTGTCATTCGATAGATCTAAATTAGATGTATATTAGATATAATTAACACCTTGGCACAATTGACATTTCGGCTGGAAATTTACTTGGAATTTTTAAAAATTTTAAAATTTTCAAATTTGATTTTCTCGCAGAAGAGAGGTGCCCTCCTCCCATACTAAGTGTCATTCGATAGATCTAAATTAGATGTATATTAGATATAATTAACACCTTGGCACAATTGACATTTCGGCTGGAAATTTACTTGGAATTTTAAAAAATTTTAAAATTTTCAAATTTGATTTTCTCGGAGAAGGGAGGTGCCCTCCTCCCATACTAAGCGTCATTCGATAGATCTAAATTAGATGTATATTAGATATAATTAACACCTTGGCACAATTGACATTTCGGCTGGAAATTTACTTGGAATTTTAAAAAATTTTAAAATTTTCAAATTTGATTTTCTCGCAGAAGGGAGGTGCCCTCCTCCCATACTAAGCGTCATTCGATAGATCTAAATTAGATGTATATTAGATATAATTAACACCTTGGCACAATTGACATTTCGGCTGGAAATTTACTTGGAATTTTAAAAAATTTTAAAATTTTCAAATTTGATTTTCTCGCAGAAGGGAGGTGCCCTCCTCCCATACTAAGCGTCATTCGATAGATCTAAATTAGATGTATATTAGATATAATAAACACCTTGGCACAATTGACATTTCGGCTGGAAATTTACTTGGAATTTTTAAAAATTTTAAAATTTTCAAATTTGATTTTCTCGGAGAAGAGAGGTGCCCTCCTCCCATACTAAGCGTCATTCGATAGATCTAAATTAGATGTATATTAGATATAATAAACACCTTGGCACAATTGACATTTCGGCTGGAAATTTACTTGGAATTTTTAAAAATTTTAAAATTTTCAAATTTGATTTTCTCGGAGAAGAGAGGTGCCCTCCTCCCATACTAAGCGTCATTCGATAGATCTAAATTAGATGTATATTAGATATAATAAACACCTTGGCACAATTGACATTTCGGCTGGAAATTTACTTGGAATTTTTAAAAATTTTAAAATTTTCAAATTTGATTTTCTCGGAGAAGAGAGGTGCCCTCCTCCCATACTAAGCGTCATTCGATAGATCTAAATTAGATGTATATTAGATATAATAAACACCTTGGCACAATTGACATTTCGGCTGGAAATTTACTTGGAATTTTTAAAAATTTTAAAATTTTCAAATTTGATTTTCTCGGAGAAGAGAGGTGCCCTCCTCCCATACTAAGCGTCATTCGATAGATCTAAATTAGATGTATATTAGATATAATAAACACCTTGGCACAATTGACATTTCGGCTGGAAATTTACTTGGAATTTTAAAAAATTTTAAAATTTTCAAATTTGATTTTCTCGCAGAAGAGAGGTGCCCTCCTCCCATACTAAGTGTCATTCGATAGATCTAAATTAGATGTATATTAGATATAATTAACACCTTGGCACAATTGACATTTCGGCTGGAAATTTACTTGGAATTTTAAAAATTTTAAAATTTTCAAATTTGATTTTCTCGCAGAAGAGAGGTGCCCTCCTCCCATACTAAGTGTCATTCGATAGATCTAAATTAGATGTATATTAGATATAATTAACACCTTGGCACAATTGACATTTCGGCTGGAAATTTACTTGGAATTTTAAAAAATTTTAAAATTTTCAAATTTGATTTTCTCGGAGAAGGGAGGTGCCCTCCTCCCATACTAAGCGTCATTCGATAGATCTAAATTAGATGTATATTAGATATAATTAACACCTTGGCACAATTGACATTTCGGCTGGAAATTTACTTGGAATTTTAAAAAATTTTAAAATTTTCAAATTTGATTTTCTCGCAGAAGAGAGGTGCCCTCCTCCCATACTAAGCGTCATTCGATAGATCTAAATTAGATGTATATTAGATATAATTAACACCTTGGCACAATTGACATTTCGGCTGGAAATTTACTTGGAATTTTTAAAAAATTTTAAAATTTTCAAATTTGATTTTCTCGCAGAAGGGAGGTGCCCTCCTCCCATACTAAGCGTCATTCGATAGATCTAAATTAGATGTATATTAGATATAATTAACACCTTGGCACAATTGACATTTCGGCTGGAAATTTACTTGGAATTTTTAAAAAATTTTAAAATTTTCAAATTTGATTTTCTCGGAGAAGAGAGGTGCCCTCCTCCCATACTAAGCGTCATTCGATAGATCTAAATTAGATGTATATTAGATATAATAAACACCTTGGCACAATTGACATTTCGGCTGGAAATTTACTTGGAATTTTTAAAAATTTTAAAATTTTCAAATTTGATTTTCTCGGAGAAGAGAGGTGCCCTCCTCCCATACTAAGCGTCATTCGATAGATCTAAATTAGATGTATATTAGATATAATAAACACCTTGGCACAATTGACATTTCGGCTGGAAATTTACTTGGAATTTTTAAAAATTTTAAAATTTTCAAATTTGATTTTCTCGGAGAAGAGAGGTGCCCTCCTCCCATACTAAGCGTCATTCGATAGATCTAAATTAGATGTATATTAGATATAATAAACACCTTGGCACAATTGACATTTCGGCTGGAAATTTACTTGGAATTTTTAAAAATTTTAAAATTTTCAAATTTGATTTTCTCGGAGAAGAGAGGTGCCCTCCTCCCATACTAAGCGTCATTCGATAGATCTAAATTAGATGTATATTAGATATAATAAACACCTTGGCACAATTGACATTTCGGCTGGAAATTTACTTGGAATTTTTAAAAATTTTAAAATTTTCAAATTTGATTTTCTCGGAGAAGAGAGGTGCCCTCCTCCCATACTAAGCGTCATTCGATAGATCTAAATTAGATGTATATTAGATATAATAAACACCTTGGCACAATTGACATTTCGGCTGGAAATTTACTTGGAATTTTTAAAAATTTTAAAATTTTCAAATTTGATTTTCTCGGAGAAGAGAGGTGCCCTCCTCCCATACTAAGCGTCATTCGATAGATCTAAATTAGATGTATATTAGATATAATAAACACCTTGGCACAATTGACATTTCGGCTGGAAATTTACTTGGAATTTTTAAAAATTTTAAAATTTTCAAATTTGATTTTCTCGGAGAAGAGAGGTGCCCTCCTCCCATACTAAGCGTCATTCGATAGATCTAAATTAGATGTATATTAGATATAATAAACACCTTGGCACAATTGACATTTCGGCTGGAAATTTACTTGGAATTTTTAAAAATTTTAAAATTTTCAAATTTGATTTTCTCGGAGAAGAGAGGTGCCCTCCTCCCATACTAAGCGTCATTCGATAGATCTAAATTAGATGTATATTAGATATAATAAACACCTTGGCACAATTGACATTTCGGCTGGAAATTTACTTGGAATTTTTAAAAATTTTAAAATTTTCAAATTTGATTTTCTCGGAGAAGAGAGGTGCCCTCCTCCCATACTAAGCGTCATTCGATAGATCTAAATTAGATGTATATTAGATATAATAAACACCTTGGCACAATTGACATTTCGGCTGGAAATTTACTTGGAATTTTTAAAAATTTTAAAATTTTCAAATTTGATTTTCTCGGAGAAGAGAGGTGCCCTCCTCCCATACTAAGCGTCATTCGATAGATCTAAATTAGATGTATATTAGATATAATAAACACCTTGGCACAATTGACATTTCGGCTGGAAATTTACTTGGAATTTTAAAAATTTTAAAATTTTCAAATTTGATTTTCTCGGAGAAGAGAGGTGCCCTCCTCCCATACTAAGCGTCATTCGATAGATCTAAATTAGATGTATATTAGATATAATAAACACCTTGGCACAATTGACATTTCGGCTGGAAATAAACTTGGAATTTTAAAAAATTTTAAAATTTTCAAATTTGATTTTCTCGGAGAAGAGAGGTGCCCTCCTCCCATACTAAGCGTCATTCGATAGATCTAAATTAGATGTATATTAGATATAATAAACACCTTGGCACAATTGACATTTCGGCTGGAAATAAACTTGGAATTTTAAAAAATTTTAAAATTTTCAAATTTGATTTTCTCGGAGAAGAGAGGTGCCCTCCTCCCATACTAAGCGTCATTCGATAGATCTAAATTAGATGTATATTAGATATAATAAACACCTTGGCACAATTGACATTTCGGCTGGAAATAAACTTGGAATTTTAAAAA
>CAVMJV010000555.1:0-20915 GCA_963681835.1 Meloidogyne enterolobii
ATCATAAATAAGGATTTATTTAGAATTTTCGTTCATATTATTGATGTTTACAGTTTAAAAACTGTGAAAAATAACCAGTAATACACATAAATAAGGATTTATTTAGAATTTTCGTTCATATTATTGATGTTTACAGTCTAAAAACTGTGAAAAATAACCAGTAATGCACATAAATAAGGATTTATTTAGAATTTTCGTTCATATTATTGATGTTTACAGTTTAAAAACTGTGAAAAATAACCAGTAATACACATAAATAAGGATTTATTTAGAATTTTCGTTCATATTATTGATGTTTACAGTCTAAAAACTGTGAAAAATAACCAGTAATGCACATAAATAAGGATTTATTTAGAATTTTCGTTCATATTATTGATGTTTACAGTCTAAAAACTGTGAAAAATAACCAGTAATGCACATAAATAAGGATTTATTTAGAATTTTCGTTCATATTATTGATGTTTACAGTTTAAAAACTGTGAAAAATAACCAGTAATGATCATAAATAAGGATTTATTTAGAATTTTCGTTCATATTATTGATGTTTACAGTTTAAAAACTGTGAAAAATAACCAGTAATACACATAAATAAGGATTTATTTAGAATTTTCGTTCATATTATTGATGTTTACAGTCTAAAAACTGTGAAAAATAACCAGTAATGCACATAAATAAGGATTTATTTAGAATTTTCGTTCATATTATTGATGTTTACAGTCTAAAAACTGTGAAAAATAACCAGTAATGCACATAAATAAGGATTTATTTAGAATTTTCGTTCATATTATTGATGTTTACAGTTTAAAAACTGTGAAAAATAACCAGTAATGCACATAAATAAGGATTTATTTAGAATTTTCGTTCATATTATTGATGTTTACAGTTTAAAAACTGTGAAAAATAACCAGTAATGATCATAAATAAGGATTTATTTAGAATTTTCGTTCATATTATTGATGTTTACAGTTTAAAAACTGTGAAAAATAACCAGTAATGATCATAAATAAGGATTTATTTAGAATTTTCGTTCATATTATTGATGTTTACAGTTTAAAAACTGTGAAAAATAACCAGTAATGCACATAAATAAGGATTTATTTAGAATTTTCGTTCATATTATTGATGTTTACAGTTTAAAAACTGTGAAAAATAACCAGTAATACACATAAATAAGGATTTATTTAGAATTTTCGTTCATATTATTGATGTTTACAGTCTAAAAACTGTGAAAAATAACCAGTAATGCACATAAATAAGGATTTATTTAGAATTTTCGTTCATATTATTGATGTTTACAGTCTAAAAACTGTGAAAAATAACCAGTAATGCACATAAATAAGGATTTATTTAGAATTTTCGTTCATATTATTGATGTTTACAGTTTAAAAACTGTGAAAAATAACCAGTAATGATCATAAATAAGGATTTATTTAGAATTTTCGTTCATATTATTGATGTTTACAGTTTAAAAACTGTGAAAAATAACCAGTAATACACATAAATAAGGATTTATTTAGAATTTTCGTTCATATTATTGATGTTTACAGTCTAAAAACTGTGAAAAATAACCAGTAATGCACATAAATAAGGATTTATTTAGAATTTTCGTTCATATTATTGATGTTTACAGTCTAAAAACTGTGAAAAATAACCAGTAATGCACATAAATAAGGATTTATTTAGAATTTTCGTTCATATTATTGATGTTTACAGTTTAAAAACTGTGAAAAATAACCAGTAATGATCATAAATAAGGATTTATTTAGAATTTTCGTTCATATTATTGATGTTTACAGTTTAAAAACTGTGAAAAATAACCAGTAATGATCATAAATAAGGATTTATTTAGAATTTTCGTTCATATTATTGATGTTTACAGTTTAAAAACTGTGAAAAATAACCAGTAATGCACATAAATAAGGATTTATTTAGAATTTTCGTTCATATTATTGATGTTTACAGTTTAAAAACTGTGAAAAATAACCAGTAATACACATAAATAAGGATTTATTTAGAATTTTCGTTCATATTATTGATGTTTACAGTCTAAAAACTGTGAAAAATAACCAGTAATGCACATAAATAAGGATTTATTTAGAATTTTCGTTCATATTATTGATGTTTACAGTCTAAAAACTGTGAAAAATAACCAGTAATGCACATAAATAAGGATTTATTTAGAATTTTCGTTCATATTATTGATGTTTACAGTCTAAAAACTGTGAAAAATAACCAGTAATGCACATAAATAAGGATTTATTTAGAATTTTCGTTCATATTATTGATGTTTACAGTCTAAAAACTGTGAAAAATAACCAGTAATGCACATAAATAAGGATTTATTTAGAATTTTCGTTCATATTATTGATGTTTACAGTCTAAAAACTGTGAAAAATAACCAGTAATGCACATAAATAAGGATTTATTTAGAATTTTCGTTCATATTATTGATGTTTACAGTCTAAAAACTGTGAAAAATAACCAGTAATGCACATAAATAAGGATTTATTTAGAATTTTCGTTCATATTATTGATGTTTACAGTCTAAAAACTGTGAAAAATAACCAGTAATACACATAAATAAGGATTTATTTAGAATTTTCGTTCATATTATTGATGTTTACAGTCTAAAAACTGTGAAAAATAACCAGTAATGCACATAAATAAGGATTTATTTAGAATTTTCGTTCATATTATTGATGTTTACAGTCTAAAAACTGTGAAAAATAACCAGTAATGCACATAAATAAGGATTTATTTAGAATTTTCGTTCATATTATTGATGTTTACAGTTTAAAAACTGTGAAAAATAACCAGTAATGATCATAAATAAGGATTTATTTAGAATTTTCGTTCATATTATTGATGTTTACAGTTTAAAAACTGTGAAAAATAACCAGTAATACACATAAATAAGGATTTATTTAGAATTTTCGTTCATATTATTGATGTTTACAGTTTAAAAACTGTGAAAAATAACCAGTAATGCACATAAATAAGGATTTATTTAGAATTTTCGTTCATATTATTGATGTTTACAGTTTAAAAACTGTGAAAAATAACCAGTAATACACATAAATAAGGATTTATTTAGAATTTTCGTTCATATTATTGATGTTTACAGTCTAAAAACTGTGAAAAATAACCAGTAATGCACATAAATAAGGATTTATTTAGAATTTTCGTTCATATTATTGATGTTTACAGTCTAAAAACTGTGAAAAATAACCAGTAATGCACATAAATAAGGATTTATTTAGAATTTTCGTTCATATTATTGATGTTTACAGTTTAAAAACTGTGAAAAATAACCAGTAATGATCATAAATAAGGATTTATTTAGAATTTTCGTTCATATTATTGATGTTTACAGTTTAAAAACTGTGAAAAATAACCAGTAATACACATAAATAAGGATTTATTTAGAATTTTCGTTCATATTATTGATGTTTACAGTCTAAAAACTGTGAAAAATAACCAGTAATGCACATAAATAAGGATTTATTTAGAATTTTCGTTCATATTATTGATGTTTACAGTCTAAAAACTGTGAAAAATAACCAGTAATGCACATAAATAAGGATTTATTTAGAATTTTCGTTCATATTATTGATGTTTACAGTTTAAAAACTGTGAAAAATAACCAGTAATGATCATAAATAAGGATTTATTTAGAATTTTCGTTCATATTATTGATGTTTACAGTTTAAAAACTGTGAAAAATAACCAGTAATGATCATAAATAAGGATTTATTTAGAATTTTCGTTCATATTATTGATGTTTACAGTTTAAAAACTGTGAAAAATAACCAGTAATGCACATAAATAAGGATTTATTTAGAATTTTCGTTCATATTATTGATGTTTACAGTTTAAAAACTGTGAAAAATAACCAGTAATACACATAAATAAGGATTTATTTAGAATTTTCGTTCATATTATTGATGTTTACAGTCTAAAAACTGTGAAAAATAACCAGTAATGCACATAAATAAGGATTTATTTAGAATTTTCGTTCATATTATTGATGTTTACAGTCTAAAAACTGTGAAAAATAACCAGTAATGCACATAAATAAGGATTTATTTAGAATTTTCGTTCATATTATTGATGTTTACAGTTTAAAAACTGTGAAAAATAACCAGTAATGATCATAAATAAGGATTTATTTAGAATTTTCGTTCATATTATTGATGTTTACAGTTTAAAAACTGTGAAAAATAACCAGTAATACACATAAATAAGGATTTATTTAGAATTTTCGTTCATATTATTGATGTTTACAGTCTAAAAACTGTGAAAAATAACCAGTAATGCACATAAATAAGGATTTATTTAGAATTTTCGTTCATATTATTGATGTTTACAGTTTAAAAACTGTGAAAAATAACCAGTAATGATCATAAATAAGGATTTATTTAGAATTTTCGTTCATATTATTGATGTTTACAGTTTAAAAACTGTGAAAAATAACCAGTAATACACATAAATAAGGATTTATTTAGAATTTTCGTTCATATTATTGATGTTTACAGTCTAAAAAACTGTGAAAAATAACCAGTAATGCACATAAATAAGGATTTATTTAGAATTTTCGTTCATATTATTGATGTTTACAGTCTAAAAACTGTGAAAAATAACCAGTAATGCACATAAATAAGGATTTATTTAGAATTTTCGTTCATATTATTGATGTTTACAGTTTAAAAACTGTGAAAAATAACCAGTAATGCACATAAATAAGGATTTATTTAGAATTTTCGTTCATATTATTGATGTTTACAGTCTAAAAACTGTGAAAAATAACCAGTAATGCACATAAATAAGGATTTATTTAGAATTTTCGTTCATATTATTGATGTTTACAGTTTAAAAACTGTGAAAAATAACCAGTAATGATCATAAATAAGGATTTATTTAGAATTTTCGTTCATATTATTGATGTTTACAGTTTAAAAACTGTGAAAAATAACCAGTAATACACATAAATAAGGATTTATTTAGAATTTTCGTTCATATTATTGATGTTTACAGTCTAAAAACTGTGAAAAATAACCAGTAATGCACATAAATAAGGATTTATTTAGAATTTTCGTTCATATTATTGATGTTTACAGTCTAAAAACTGTGAAAAATAACCAGTAATGCACATAAATAAGGATTTATTTAGAATTTTCGTTCATATTATTGATGTTTACAGTTTAAAAACTGTGAAAAATAACCAGTAATGATCATAAATAAGGATTTATTTAGAATTTTCGTTCATATTATTGATGTTTACAGTTTAAAAACTGTGAAAAATAACCAGTAATGATCATAAATAAGGATTTATTTAGAATTTTCGTTCATATTATTGATGTTTACAGTTTAAAAACTGTGAAAAATAACCAGTAATGCACATAAATAAGGATTTATTTAGAATTTTCGTTCATATTATTGATGTTTACAGTTTAAAAACTGTGAAAAATAACCAGTAATACACATAAATAAGGATTTATTTAGAATTTTCGTTCATATTATTGATGTTTACAGTCTAAAAACTGTGAAAAATAACCAGTAATGCACATAAATAAGGATTTATTTAGAATTTTCGTTCATATTATTGATGTTTACAGTCTAAAAACTGTGAAAAATAACCAGTAATGCACATAAATAAGGATTTATTTAGAATTTTCGTTCATATTATTGATGTTTACAGTTTAAAAACTGTGAAAAATAACCAGTAATGATCATAAATAAGGATTTATTTAGAATTTTCGTTCATATTATTGATGTTTACAGTTTAAAAACTGTGAAAAATAACCAGTAATACACATAAATAAGGATTTATTTAGAATTTTCGTTCATATTATTGATGTTTACAGTCTAAAAACTGTGAAAAATAACCAGTAATGCACATAAATAAGGATTTATTTAGAATTTTCGTTCATATTATTGATGTTTACAGTCTAAAAACTGTGAAAAATAACCAGTAATGCACATAAATAAGGATTTATTTAGAATTTTCGTTCATATTATTGATGTTTACAGTTTAAAAACTGTGAAAAATAACCAGTAATGATCATAAATAAGGATTTATTTAGAATTTTCGTTCATATTATTGATGTTTACAGTTTAAAAACTGTGAAAAATAACCAGTAATACACATAAATAAGGATTTATTTAGAATTTTCGTTCATATTATTGATGTTTACAGTCTAAAAACTGTGAAAAATAACCAGTAATGCACATAAATAAGGATTTATTTAGAATTTTCGTTCATATTATTGATGTTTACAGTTTAAAAACTGTGAAAAATAACCAGTAATACACATAAATAAGGATTTATTTAGAATTTTCGTTCATATTATTGATGTTTACAGTTTAAAAACTGAAAAATAACCAGTAATACACATAAATAAGGATTTATTTAGAATTTTCGTTCATATTATTGATGTTTACAGTCTAAAAACTGTGAAAAATAACCAGTAATGATCATAAATAAGGATTTATTTAGAATTTTCGTTCATATTATTGATGTTTACAGTTTAAAAACTGTGAAAAATAACCAGTAATGATCATAAATAAGGATTTATTTAGAATTTTCGTTCATATTATTGATGTTTACAGTTTAAAAACTGTGAAAAATAACCAGTAATACACATAAATAAGGATTTATTTAGAATTTTCGTTCATATTATTGATGTTTACAGTTTAAAAACTGAAAAATAACCAGTAATACACATAAATAAGGATTTATTTAGAATTTTCGTTCATATTATTGATGTTTATAGTCTAAAAACTGTGAAAAATAACCAGTAATGCACATAAATAAGGATTTATTTAGAATTTTCGTTCATATTATTGATGTTTACAGTCTAAAAACTGTGAAAAATAACCAGTAATGCACATAAATAAGGATTTATTTAGAATTTTCGTTCATATTATTGATGTTTACAGTTTAAAAACTGAAAAATAACCAGTAATACACATAAATAAGGATTTATTTAGAATTTTCGTTCATATTATTGATGTTTATAGTCTAAAAACTGTGAAAAATAACCAGTAATGCACATAAATAAGGATTTATTTAGAATTTTCGTTCATATTATTGATGTTTACAGTCTAAAAACTGTGAAAAATAACCAGTAATGCACATAAATAAGGATTTATTTAGAATTTTCGTTCATATTATTGATGTTTACAGTTTAAAAACTGTGAAAAATAACCAGTAATGATCATAAATAAGGATTTATTTAGAATTTTCGTTCATATTATTGATGTTTACAGTTTAAAAACTGTGAAAAATAACCAGTAATACACATAAATAAGGATTTATTTAGAATTTTCGTTCATATTATTGATGTTTACAGTCTAAAAACTGTGAAAAATAACCAGTAATGCACATAAATAAGGATTTATTTAGAATTTTCGTTCATATTATTGATGTTTACAGTTTAAAAACTGTGAAAAATAACCAGTAATGATCATAACTAAGGATTTATTTAGAATTTTCGTTCATATTATTGATGTTTACAGTTTAAAAACTGTGAAAAATAACCAGTAATACACATAAATAAGGATTTATTTAGAATTTTCGTTCATATTATTGATGTTTACAGTCTAAAAACTGTGAAAAATAACCAGTAATGCACATAAATAAGGATTTATTTAGAATTTTCGTTCATATTATTGATGTTTACAGTTTAAAAACTGTGAAAAATAACCAGTAATACACATAAATAAGGATTTATTTAGAATTTTCGTTCATATTATTGATGTTTACAGTTTAAAAACTGAAAAATAACCAGTAATACACATAAATAAGGATTTATTTAGAATTTTCGTTCATATTATTGATGTTTACAGTCTAAAAACTGTGAAAAATAACCAGTAATGCACATAAATAAGGATTTATTTAGAATTTTCGTTCATATTATTGATGTTTATAGTCTAAAAACTGTGAAAAATAACCAGTAATGCACATAAATAAGGATTTATTTAGAATTTTCGTTCATATTATTGATGTTTACAGTTTAAAAACTGAAAAATAACCAGTAATACACATAAATAAGGATTTATTTAGAATTTTCGTTCATATTATTGATGTTTACAGTCTAAAAACTGTGAAAAATAACCAGTAATGCACATAAATAAGGATTTATTTAGAATTTTCGTTCATATTATTGATGTTTACAGTTTAAAAACTGTGAAAAATAACCAGTAATGATCATAAATAAGGATTTATTTAGAATTTTCGTTCATATTATTGATGTTTACAGTTTAAAAACTGTGAAAAATAACCAGTAATACACATAAATAAGGATTTATTTAGAATTTTCGTTCATATTATTGATGTTTACAGTCTAAAAACTGTGAAAAATAACCAGTAATGCACATAAATAAGGATTTATTTAGAATTTTCGTTCATATTATTGATGTTTACAGTTTAAAAACTGTGAAAAATAACCAGTAATACACATAAATAAGGATTTATTTAGAATTTTCGTTCATATTATTGATGTTTACAGTTTAAAAACTGAAAAATAACCAGTAATACACATAAATAAGGATTTATTTAGAATTTTCGTTCATATTATTGATGTTTACAGTCTAAAAACTGTGAAAAATAACCAGTAATGCACATAAATAAGGATTTATTTAGAATTTTCGTTCATATTATTGATGTTTATAGTCTAAAAACTGTGAAAAATAACCAGTAATGCACATAAATAAGGATTTATTTAGAATTTTCGTTCATATTATTGATGTTTACAGTTTAAAAACTGAAAAATAACCAGTAATACACATAAATAAGGATTTATTTAGAATTTTCGTTCATATTATTGATGTTTACAGTCTAAAAACTGTGAAAAATAACCAGTAATGCACATAAATAAGGATTTATTTAGAATTTTCGTTCATATTATTGATGTTTATAGTCTAAAAACTGTGAAAAATAACCAGTAATGCACATAAATAAGGATTTATTTAGAATTTTCGTTCATATTATTGATGTTTACAGTCTAAAAACTGTGAAAAATAACCAGTAATGCACATAAATAAGGATTTATTTAGAATTTTCGTTCATATTATTGATGTTTACAGTTTAAAAACTGAAAAATAACCAGTAATACACATAAATAAGGATTTATTTAGAATTTTCGTTCATATTATTGATGTTTACAGTCTAAAAACTGTGAAAAATAACCAGTAATGCACATAAATAAGGATTTATTTAGAATTTTCGTTCATATTATTGATGTTTACAGTTTAAAAACTGAAAAATAACCAGTAATACACATAAATAAGGATTTATTTAGAATTTTCGTTCATATTATTGATGTTTACAGTTTAAAAACTGAAAAATAACCAGTAATACACATAAATAAAGATTTATTTAGAATTTTCGTTCATATTATTGATGTTTACAGTCTAAAAACTGTGAAAAATAACCACTAATGCACATAAATAAGGATTTATTTAGAATTTTCGTTCATATTATTGATGTTTATAGTCTAAAAACTGTGAAAAATAACCAGTAATGCACATAAATAAGGATTTATTTAGAATTTTCGTTCATATTATTGATGTTTACAGTTTAAAAACTGAAAAATAACCAGTAATACACATAAATAAGGATTTATTTAGAATTTTCGTTCATATTATTGATGTTTACAGTCTAAAAACTGTGAAAAATAACCAGTAATGCACATAAATAAGGATTTATTTAGAATTTTCGTTCATATTATTGATGTTTACAGTTTAAAAACTGAAAAATAACCAGTAATACACATAAATAAGGATTTATTTAGAATTTTCGTTCATATTATTGATGTTTACA
Organism: Meloidogyne enterolobii; assembly: GCA_963681835.1. Taxonomy (NCBI): domain Eukaryota; kingdom Metazoa; phylum Nematoda; class Chromadorea; order Rhabditida; family Meloidogynidae; genus Meloidogyne; species Meloidogyne enterolobii. The sequence goes on from CAVMJV010000555.1 coordinate 9,824, forward strand.
GTCTAAAAACTGTGAAAAATAACCAGTAATACACATAAATAAGGATTTATTTAGAATTTTCGTTCATATTATTGATGTTTACAGTCTAAAAACTGTGAAAAATAACCAGTAATGCACATAAATAAGGATTTATTTAGAATTTTCGTTCAAATTATTGATGTTTACAGTCTAAAAACTGTGAAAAATAACCAGTAATGCACATAAATAAGGATTTATTTAGAATTTTCGTTCAAATTATTGATGTTTATAGTCTAAAAACTGTGAAAAATAACCAGTAATGCACATAAATAAGGATTTATTTAGAATTTTCGTTCAAATTATTGATGTTTACAGTCTAAAAACTGTGAAAAATAACCAGTAATGCACATAAATAAGGATTTATTTAGAATTTTCGTTCAAATTATTGATGTTTATAGTCTAAAAACTGTGAAAAATAACCAGTAATGCACATAAATAAGGATTTATTTAGAATTTTCGTTCAAATTATTGATTTTTATAGTCTAAAAACTGTGAAAAATAACCAGTAATGCACATAAATAAGGATTTATTTAGAATTTTCGTTCATATTATTGATGTTTATAGTCTAAAAACTGTGAAAAATAACCAGTAATGCACATAAATAAGGATTTATTTAGAATTTTCGTTCAAATTATTGATTTTTATAGTCTAAAAACTGTGAAAAATAACCAGTAATGCACATAAATAAGGATTTATTTAGAATTTTCGTTCAAATTATTGATTTTTATAGTCTAAAAACTGTGAAAAATAACCAGTAATGCACATAAATAAGGATTTATTTAGAATTTTCGTTCAAATTATTGATGTTTATAGTCTAAAAACTGTGAAAAATAACCAGTAATGCACATAAATAAGGATTTATTTAGAATTTTCGTTCAAATTATTGATTTTTATAGTCTAAAAACTGTGAAAAATAACCAGTAATGCACATAAATAAGGATTTATTTAGAATTTTCGTTCAAATTATTGATGTTTATAGTCTAAAAACTGTGAAAAATAACCAGTAATGCACATAAATAAGGATTTATTTAGAATTTTCGTTCAAATTATTGATTTTTATAGTCTAAAACTGTGAAAAATAACCAGTAATGCACATAAATAAGGATTTATTTAGAATTTTCGTTCATATTATTGATGTTTACAGTCTAAAAACTGTGAAAAATAACCAGTAATGCACATAAATAAGGATTTATTTAGAATTTTCGTTCATATTATTGATGTTTATAGTCTAAAAACTGTGAAAAATAACCAGTAATGCACATAAATAAGGATTTATTTAGAATTTTCGTTCATATTATTGATGTTTACAGTCTAAAAACTGTGAAAAATAACCAGTAATGCACATAAATAAGGATTTATTTAGAATTTTCGTTCATATTATTGATGTTTACAGTTTAAAAACTGAAAAATAACCAGTAATACACATAAATAAGGATTTATTTAGAATTTTCGTTCATATTATTGATGTTTACAGTCTAAAAACTGTGAAAAATAACCAGTAATGCACATAAATAAGGATTTATTTAGAATTTTCGTTCATATTATTGATGTTTACAGTTTAAAAACTGAAAAATAACCAGTAATACACATAAATAAGGATTTATTTAGAATTTTCGTTCATATTATTGATGTTTACAGTTTAAAAACTGAAAAATAACCAGTAATACACATAAATAAAGATTTATTTAGAATTTTCGTTCATATTATTGATGTTTACAGTCTAAATCTGTGAAAAATAACCACTAATGCACATAAATAAGGATTTATTTAGAATTTTCGTTCATATTATTGATGTTTATAGTCTAAAAACTGTGAAAAATAACCAGTAATGCACATAAATAAGGATTTATTTAGAATTTTCGTTCATATTATTGATGTTTACAGTTTAAAAACTGAAAAATAACCAGTAATACACATAAATAAGGATTTATTTAGAATTTTCGTTCATATTATTGATGTTTACAGTCTAAAAACTGTGAAAAATAACCAGTAATGCACATAAATAAGGATTTATTTAGAATTTTCGTTCATATTATTGATGTTTACAGTTTAAAAACTGAAAAATAACCAGTAATACACATAAATAAGGATTTATTTAGAATTTTCGTTCATATTATTGATGTTTACAGTCTAAAAACTGTGAAAAATAACCAGTAATACACATAAATAAGGATTTATTTAGAATTTTCGTTCATATTATTGATGTTTACAGTCTAAAAACTGTGAAAAATAACCAGTAATGCACATAAATAAGGATTTATTTAGAATTTTCGTTCAAATTATTGATGTTTACAGTCTAAAAACTGTGAAAAATAACCAGTAATGCACATAAATAAGGATTTATTTAGAATTTTCGTTCAAATTATTGATGTTTATAGTCTAAAAACTGTGAAAAATAACCAGTAATGCACATAAATAAGGATTTATTTAGAATTTTCGTTCAAATTATTGATGTTTACAGTCTAAAAACTGTGAAAAATAACCAGTAATGCACATAAATAAGGATTTATTTAGAATTTTCGTTCAAATTATTGATGTTTATAGTCTAAAAACTGTGAAAAATAACCAGTAATGCACATAAATAAGGATTTATTTAGAATTTTCGTTCAAATTATTGATTTTTATAGTCTAAAAACTGTGAAAAATAACCAGTAATGCACATAAATAAGGATTTATTTAGAATTTTCGTTCATATTATTGATGTTTATAGTCTAAAAACTGTGAAAAATAACCAGTAATGCACATAAATAAGGATTTATTTAGAATTTTCGTTCAAATTATTGATTTTTATAGTCTAAAAACTGTGAAAAATAACCAGTAATGCACATAAATAAGGATTTATTTAGAATTTTCGTTCAAATTATTGATTTTTATAGTCTAAAAACTGTGAAAAATAACCAGTAATGCACATAAATAAGGATTTATTTAGAATTTTCGTTCAAATTATTGATGTTTATAGTCTAAAAACTGTGAAAAATAACCAGTAATGCACATAAATAAGGATTTATTTAGAATTTTCGTTCAAATTATTGATTTTTATAGTCTAAAAACTGTGAAAAATAACCAGTAATGCACATAAATAAGGATTTATTTAGAATTTTCGTTCAAATTATTGATGTTTATAGTCTAAAAACTGTGAAAAATAACCAGTAATGCACATAAATAAGGATTTATTTAGAATTTTCGTTCAAATTATTGATTTTTATAGTCTAAAACTGTGAAAAATAACCAGTAATGCACATAAATAAGGATTTATTTAGAATTTTCGTTCATATTATTGATGTTTACAGTCTAAAAACTGTGAAAAATAACCAGTAATGCACATAAATAAGGATTTATTTAGAATTTTCGTTCAAATTATTGATTTTTATAGTCTAAAAACTGTGAAAAATAACCAGTAATGCACATAAATAAGGATTTATTTAGAATTTTCGTTCAAATTATTGATTTTTATAGTCTAAAAACTGTGAAAAATAACCAGTAATGCACATAAATAAGGATTTATTTAGAATTTTCGTTCAAATTATTGATGTTTATAGTCTAAAAACTGTGAAAAATAACCAGTAATGCACATAAATAAGGATTTATTTAGAATTTTCGTTCAAATTATTGATTTTTATAGTCTAAAAACTGTGAAAAATAACCAGTAATGCACATAAATAAGGATTTATTTAGAATTTTCGTTCATATTATTGATGTTTACAGTCTAAAAACTGTGAAAAATAACCAGTAATGCACATAAATAAGGATTTATTTAGAATTTTCGTTCATATTATTGATGTTTACAGTTTAAAAACTGTGAAAAATAACCAGTAATACACATAAATAAGGATTTATTTAGAATTTTCGTTCATATTATTGATGTTTACAGTTTAAAAACTGAAAAATAACCAGTAATACACATAAATAAGGATTTATTTAGAATTTTCGTTCATATTATTGATGTTTATAGTCTAAAAACTGTGAAAAATAACCAGTAATGCACATAAATAAGGATTTATTTAGAATTTTCGTTCATATTATTGATGTTTACAGTTTAAAAACTGAAAAATAACCAGTAATACACATAAATAAGGATTTATTTAGAATTTTCGTTCATATTATTGATGTTTACAGTCTAAAAACTGTGAAAAATAACCAGTAATGCACATAAATAAGGATTTATTTAGAATTTTCGTTCATATTATTGATGTTTACAGTTTAAAAACTGAAAAATAACCAGTAATACACATAAATAAGGATTTATTTAGAATTTTCGTTCATATTATTGATGTTTACAGTCTAAAAACTGTGAAAAATAACCAGTAATACACATAAATAAGGATTTATTTAGAATTTTCGTTCATATTATTGATGTTTACAGTCTAAAAACTGTGAAAAATAACCAGTAATGCACATAAATAAGGATTTATTTAGAATTTTCGTTCAAATTATTGATGTTTACAGTCTAAAAACTGTGAAAAATAACCAGTAATGCACATAAATAAGGATTTATTTAGAATTTTCGTTCAAATTATTGATGTTTATAGTCTAAAAACTGTGAAAAATAACCAGTAATGCACATAAATAAGGATTTATTTAGAATTTTCGTTCAAATTATTGATGTTTATAGTCTAAAAACTGTGAAAAATAACCAGTAATGCACATAAATAAGGATTTATTTAGAATTTTCGTTCAAATTATTGATGTTTATAGTCTAAAAACTGTGAAAAATAACCAGTAATGCACATAAATAAGGATTTATTTAGAATTTTCGTTCAAATTATTGATGTTTACAGTCTAAAAACTGTGAAAAATAACCAGTAATGCACATAAATAAGGATTTATTTAGAATTTTCGTTCAAATTATTGATGTTTATAGTCTAAAAACTGTGAAAAATAACCAGTAATGCACATAAATAAGGATTTATTTAGAATTTTCGTTCAAATTATTGATTTTTATAGTCTAAAAACTGTGAAAAATAACCAGTAATGCACATAAATAAGGATTTATTTAGAATTTTCGTTCATATTATTGATGTTTATAGTCTAAAAACTGTGAAAAATAACCAGTAATGCACATAAATAAGGATTTATTTAGAATTTTCGTTCAAATTATTGATGTTTATAGTCTAAAAACTGTGAAAAATAACCAGTAATGCACATAAATAAGGATTTATTTAGAATTTTCGTTCATATTATTGATGTTTACAGTCTAAAAACTGTGAAAAATAACCAGTAATGCACATAAATAAGGATTTATTTAGAATTTTCGTTCAAATTATTGATGTTTATAGTCTAAAAACTGTGAAAAATAACCAGTAATGCACATAAATAAGGATTTATTTAGAATTTTCGTTCAAATTATTGATGTTTACAGTCTAAAAACTGTGAAAAATAACCAGTAATGCACATAAATAAGGATTTATTTAGAATTTTCGTTCAAATTATTGATGTTTACAGTCTAAAAACTGTGAAAAATAACCAGTAATGCACATAAATAAGGATTTATTTAGAATTTTCGTTCAAATTATTGATGTTTACAGTCTAAAAACTGTGAAAAATAACCAGTAATGCACATAAATAAGGATTTATTTAGAATTTTCGTTCAAATTATTGATGTTTACAGTCTAAAAACTGTGAAAAATAACCAGTAATGCACATAAATAAGGATTTATTTAGAATTTTCGTTCAAATTATTGATGTTTATAGTCTAAAAACTGTGAAAAATAACCAGTAATGCACATAAATAAGGATTTATTTAGAATTTTCGTTCAAATTATTGATGTTTACAGTCTAAAAACTGTGAAAAATAACCAGTAATGCACATAAATAAGGATTTATTTAGAATTTTCGTTCAAATTATTGATGTTTACAGTCTAAAAACTGTGAAAAATAACCAGTAATGCACATAAATAAGGATTTATTTAGAATTTTCGTTCAAATTATTGATGTTTATAGTCTAAAAACTGTGAAAAATAACCAGTAATGCACATAAATAAGGATTTATTTAGAATTTTCGTTCAAATTATTGATGTTTATAGTCTAAAAACTGTGAAAAATAACCAGTAATGCACATAAATAAGGATTTATTTAGAATTTTCGTTCATATTATTGATGTTTATAGTCTAAAAACTGTGAAAAATAACCAGTAATGCACATAAATAAGGATTTATTTAGAATTTTCGTTCAAATTATTGATGTTTATAGTCTAAAAACTGTGAAAAATAACCAGTAATGCACATAAATAAGGATTTATTTAGAATTTTCGTTCATATTATTGATGTTTACAGTCTAAAAACTGTTCAAATTATTGATGTTTACAGTCTAAAAACTGTGAAAAATAACCAGTAATGCACATAAATAAGGATTTATTTAGAATTTTCGTTCATATTATTGATGTTTATAGTCTAAAAACTGTGAAAAATAACCAGTAATGCACATAAATAAGGATTTATTTAGAATTTTCGTTCAAATTATTGATGTTTATAGTCTAAAAACTGTGAAAAATAACCAGTAATGCACATAAATAAGGATTTATTTAGAATTTTCGTTCAAATTATTGATGTTTACAGTCTAAAAACTGTGAAAAATAACCAGTAATGCACATAAATAAGGATTTATTTAGAATTTTCGTTCAAATTATTGATGTTTATAGTCTAAAAACTGTGAAAAATAACCAGTAATGCACATAAATAAGGATTTATTTAGAATTTTCGTTCAAATTATTGATGTTTATAGTCTAAAAACTGTGAAAAATAACCAGTAATGCACATAAATAAGGATTTATTTAGAATTTTCGTTCAAATTATTGATGTTTACAGTCTAAAAACTGTGAAAAATAACCAGTAATGCACATAAATAAGGATTTATTTAGAATTTTCGTTCAAATTATTGATGTTTATAGTCTAAAAACTGTGAAAAATAACCAGTAATGCACATAAATAAGGATTTATTTAGAATTTTCGTTCAAATTATTGATGTTTATAGTCAAAAAACTGTGAAAAATAACCAGTAATGCACATAAATAAGGATTTATTTAGAATTTTCGTTCAAATTATTGATGTTTATAGTCTAAAAACTGTGAAAAATAACCAGTAATGCACATAAATAAGGATTTATTTAGAATTTTCGTTCAAATTATTGATGTTTATAGTCTAAAAACTGTGAAAAATAACCAGTAATGCACATAAATAAGGATTTATTTAGAATTTTCGTTCAAATTATTGATGTTTATAGTCTAAAAACTGTGAAAAATAACCAGTAATGCACATAAATAAGGATTTATTTAGAATTTTCGTTCAAATTATTGATGTTTACAGTCTAAAAACTGTGAAAAATAACCAGTAATGCACATAAATAAGGATTTATTTAGAATTTTCGTTCAAATTATTGATGTTTACAGTCTAAAAACTGTGAAAAATAACCAGTAATGCACATAAATAAGGATTTATTTAGAATTTTCGTTCAAATTATTGATGTTTACAGTCTAAAAACTGTGAAAAATAACCAGTAATGCACATAAATAAGGATTTATTTAGAATTTTCGTTCAAATTATTGATGTTTACAGTCTAAAAACTGTGAAAAATAACCAGTAATGCACATAAATAAGGATTTATTTAGAATTTTCGTTCAAATTATTGATGTTTATAGTCTAAAAACTGTGAAAAATAACCAGTAATGCACATAAATAAGGATTTATTTAGAATTTTCGTTCAAATTATTGATGTTTATAGTCTAAAAACTGTGAAAAATAACCAGTAATGCACATAAATAAGGATTTATTTAGAATTTTCGTTCAAATTATTGATGTTTATAGTCTAAAAACTGTGAAAAATAACCAGTAATGCACATAAATAAGGATTTATTTAGAATTTTCGTTCAAATTATTGATGTTTATAGTCTAAAAACTGTGAAAAATAACCAGTAATGCACATAAATAAGGATTTATTTAGAATTTTCGTTCATATTATTGATGTTTACAGTCTAAAAACTGTTCAAATTATTGATGTTTACAGTCTAAAAACTGTGAAAAATAACCAGTAATGCACATAAATAAGGATTTATTTAGAATTTTCGTTCATATTATTGATGTTTATAGTCTAAAAACTGTGAAAAATAACCAGTAATGCACATAAATAAGGATTTATTTAGAATTTTCGTTCAAATTATTGATGTTTATAGTCTAAAAACTGTGAAAAATAACCAGTAATGCACATAAATAAGGATTTATTTAGAATTTTCGTTCAAATTATTGATGTTTACAGTCTAAAAACTGTGAAAAATAACCAGTAATGCACATAAATAAGGATTTATTTAGAATTTTCGTTCAAATTATTGATGTTTATAGTCTAAAAACTGTGAAAAATAACCAGTAATGCACATAAATAAGGATTTATTTAGAATTTTCGTTCAAATTATTGATGTTTATAGTCTAAAAACTGTGAAAAATAACCAGTAATGCACATAAATAAGGATTTATTTAGAATTTTCGTTCAAATTATTGATGTTTACAGTCTAAAAACTGTGAAAAATAACCAGTAATGCACATAAATAAGGATTTATTTAGAATTTTCGTTCAAATTATTGATGTTTACAGTCTAAAAACTGTGAAAAATAACCAGTAATGCACATAAATAAGGATTTATTTAGAATTTTCGTTCAAATTATTGATGTTTATAGTCTAAAAACTGTGAAAAATAACCAGTAATGCACATAAATAAGGATTTATTTAGAATTTTCGTTCAAATTATTGATGTTTACAGTCTAAAAACTGTGAAAAATAACCAGTAATGCACATAAATAAGGATTTATTTAGAATTTTCGTTCAAATTATTGATGTTTATAGTCTAAAAACTGTGAAAAATAACCAGTAATGCACATAAATAAGGATTTATTTAGAATTTCCGTTCAAATTATTGATGTTTATAGTCTAAAAACTGTGAAAAATAACCAGTAATGCACATAAATAAGGATTTATTTAGAATTTTCGTTCAAATTATTGATGTTTACAGTCTAAAAACTGTGAAAAATAACCAGTAATGCACATAAATAAGGATTTATTTAGAATTTTCGTTCAAATTATTGATGTTTATAGTCTAAAAACTGTGAAAAATAACCAGTAATGCACATAAATAAGGATTTATTTAGAATTTTCGTTCAAATTATTGATGTTTATAGTCTAAAAACTGTGAAAAATAACCAGTAATGCACATAAATAAGGATTTATTTAGAATTTTCGTTCAAATTATTGATGTTTATAGTCTAAAAACTGTGAAAAATAACCAGTAATGCACATAAATAAGGATTTATTTAGAATTTTCGTTCAAATTATTGATGTTTATAGTCTAAAAACTGTGAAAAATAACCAGTAATGCACATAAATAAGGATTTATTTAGAATTTTCGTTCAAATTATTGATGTTTATAGTCTAAAAACTGTGAAAAATAACCAGTAATGCACATAAATAAGGATTTATTTAGAATTTTCGTTCATATTATTGATGTTTACAGTCTAAAAACTGTTCAAATTATTGATGTTTACAGTCTAAAAACTGTGAAAAATAACCAGTAATGCACATAAATAAGGATTTATTTAGAATTTTCGTTCATATTATTGATGTTTATAGTCTAAAAACTGTGAAAAATAACCAGTAATGCACATAAATAAGGATTTATTTAGAATTTTCGTTCAAATTATTGATGTTTATAGTCTAAAAACTGTGAAAAATAACCAGTAATGCACATAAATAAGGATTTATTTAGAATTTTCGTTCAAATTATTGATGTTTACAGTCTAAAAACTGTGAAAAATAACCAGTAATGCACATAAATAAGGATTTATTTAGAATTTTCGTTCAAATTATTGATGTTTATAGTCTAAAAACTGTGAAAAATAACCAGTAATGCACATAAATAAGGATTTATTTAGAATTTTCGTTCAAATTATTGATGTTTATAGTCTAAAAACTGTGAAAAATAACCAGTAATGCACATAAATAAGGATTTATTTAGAATTTTCGTTCAAATTATTGATGTTTACAGTCTAAAAACTGTGAAAAATAACCAGTAATGCACATAAATAAGGATTTATTTAGAATTTTCGTTCAAATTATTGATGTTTACAGTCTAAAAACTGTGAAAAATAACCAGTAATGCACATAAATAAGGATTTATTTAGAATTTTCGTTCAAATTATTGATGTTTACAGTCTAAAAACTGTGAAAAATAACCAGTAATGCACATAAATAAGGATTTATTTAGAATTTTCGTTCAAATTATTGATGTTTACAGTCTAAAAACTGTGAAAAATAACCAGTAATGCACATAAATAAGGATTTATTTAGAATTTTCGTTCAAATTATTGATGTTTATAGTCTAAAAACTGTGAAAAATAACCAGTAATGCACATAAATAAGGATTTATTTAGAATTTTCGTTCAAATTATTGATGTTTACAGTCTAAAAACTGTGAAAAATAACCAGTAATGCACATAAATAAGGATTTATTTAGAATTTTCGTTCAAATTATTGATGTTTACAGTCTAAAAACTGTGAAAAATAACCAGTAATGCACATAAATAAGGATTTATTTAGAATTTTCGTTCAAATTATTGATGTTTATAGTCTAAAAACTGTGAAAAATAACCAGTAATGCACATAAATAAGGATTTATTTAGAATTTTCGTTCAAATTATTGATGTTTATAGTCTAAAAACTGTGAAAAATAACCAGTAATGCACATAAATAAGGATTTATTTAGAATTTTCGTTCAAATTATTGATGTTTATAGTCTAAAAACTGTGAAAAATAACCAGTAATGCACATAAATAAGGATTTATTTAGAATTTTCGTTCAAATTATTGATGTTTACAGTCTAAAAACTGTGAAAAATAACCAGTAATGCACATAAATAAGGATTTATTTAGAATTTTCGTTCAAATTATTGATGTTTACAGTCTAAAAACTGTGAAAAATAACCAGTAATGCACATAAATAAGGATTTATTTAGAATTTTCGTTCAAATTATTGATGTTTACAGTCTAAAAACTGTGAAAAATAACCAGTAATGCACATAAATAAGGATTTATTTAGAA
>CAVMJV010000556.1:0-14620 GCA_963681835.1 Meloidogyne enterolobii
TTTTTGAAAAAATTTTTGTTTTATCCCAATATTTTAAAAATAAATTTAATTTATTTTGGGATTTTCTTCGAGGGATTATAACTTTGGGGTAATGGAAGTATATTAACTCGGTTCAACATTTTTATTATCAGCTAAAAATGTACTTTCATATGAGCTATCGTTTCTCTATATACGATAAGATTTTTGAAAAAATTTTTGTTTTATCCCAATATTTTAAAAATAAATTTAATTTATTTTGGGATTTTCTTCGAGGGATTATAACTTTGGGGTAATGGAAGTATATTAACTCGGTTCAACATTTTTATTATCAGCTAAAAATGTACTTTCATATGAGCTATCGTTTCTCTATATACGATAAGATTTTTGAAAAAATTTTTGTTTTATCCCAATATTTTAAAAATAAATTTAATTTATTTTGGGATTTTCTTCGAGGGATTATAACTTTGGGGTAATGGAAGTATATTAACTCGGTTCAACATTTTTATTATCAGCTAAAAATGTACTTTCATATGAGCTATCGTTTCTCTATATACGATAAGATTTTTGAAAAAATTTTTGTTTTATCCCAATATTTTAAAAATAAATTTAATTTATTTTGGGATTTTCTTCGAGGGATTATAACTTTGGGGTAATGGAAGTATATTAACTCGGTTCAACATTTTTATTATCAGCTAAAAATGTACTTTCATATGAGCTATCGTTTCTCTATATACGATAAGATTTTTGAAAAAATTTTTGTTTTATCCCAATATTTTAAAAATAAATTTAATTTATTTTGGGATTTTCTTCGAGGGATTATAACTTTGGGGTAATGGAAGTATATTAACTCGGTTCAACATTTTTATTATCAGCTAAAAATGTACTTTCATATGAGCTATCGTTTCTCTATATACGATAAGATTTTTGAAAAAATTTTTGTTTTATCCCAATATTTTAAAAATAAATTTAATTTATTTTGGGATTTTCTTCGAGGGATTATAACTTTGGGGTAATGGAAGTATATTAACTCGGTTCAACATTTTTATTATCAGCTAAAAATGTACTTTCATATGAGCTATCGTTTCTCTATATACGATAAGATTTTTGAAAAAATTTTTGTTTTATCCCAATATTTTAAAAATAAATTTAATTTATTTTGGGATTTTCTTCGAGGGATTATAACTTTGGGGTAATGGAAGTATATTAACTCGGTTCAACATTTTTATTATCAGCTAAAAATGTACTTTCATATGAGCTATCGTTTCTCTATATACGATAAGATTTTTGAAAAAATTTTTGTTTTATCCCAATATTTTAAAAATAAATTTAATTTATTTTGGGATTTTCTTCGAGGGATTATAACTTTGGGGTAATGGAAGTATATTAACTCGGTTCAACATTTTTATTATCAGCTAAAAATGTACTTTCATATGAGCTATCGTTTCTCTATATACGATAAGATTTTTGAAAAAATTTTTGTTTTATCCCAATATTTTAAAAATAAATTTAATTTATTTTGGGATTTTCTTCGAGGGATTATAACTTTGGGGTAATGGAAGTATATTAACTCGGTTCAACATTTTTATTATCAGCTAAAAATGTACTTTCATATGAGCTATCGTTTCTCTATATACGATAAGATTTTTGAAAAAATTTTTGTTTTATCCCAATATTTTAAAAATAAATTTAATTTATTTTGGGATTTTCTTCGAGGGATTATAACTTTGGGGTAATGGAAGTATATTAACTCGGTTCAACATTTTTATTATCAGCTAAAAATGTACTTTCATATGAGCTATCGTTTCTCTATATACGATAAGATTTTTGAAAAAATTTTTGTTTTATCCCAATATTTTAAAAATAAATTTAATTTATTTTGGGATTTTCTTCGAGGGATTATAACTTTGGGGTAATGGAAGTATATTAACTCGGTTCAACATTTTTATTATCAGCTAAAAATGTACTTTCATATGAGCTATCGTTTCTCTATATACGATAAGATTTTTTGAAAAAATTTTTGTTTTATCCCAATATTTTAAAAATAAATTTAATTTATTTTGGGATTTTCTTCGAGGGATTATAACTTTGGGGTAATGGAAGTATATTAACTCGGTTCAACATTTTTATTATCAGCTAAAAATGTACTTTCATATGAGCTATCGTTTCTCTATATACGATAAGATTTTTGAAAAAATTTTTGTTTTATCCCAATATTTTAAAAATAAATTTAATTTATTTTGGGATTTTCTTCGAGGGATTATAACTTTGGGGTAATGGAAGTATATTAACTCGGTTCAACATTTTTATTATCAGCTAAAAATGTACTTTCATATGAGCTATCGTTTCTCTATATACGATAAGATTTTTGAAAAAATTTTTGTTTTATCCCAATATTTTAAAAATAAATTTAATTTATTTTGGGATTTTCTTCGAGGGATTATAACTTTGGGGTAATGGAAGTATATTAACTCGGTTCAACATTTTTATTATCAGCTAAAAATGTACTTTCATATGAGCTATCGTTTCTCTATATACGATAAGATTTTTGAAAAAATTTTTGTTTTATCCCAATATTTTAAAAATAAATTTAATTTATTTTGGGATTTTCTTCGAGGGATTATAACTTTGGGGTAATGGAAGTATATTAACTCGGTTCAACATTTTTATTATCAGCTAAAAATGTACTTTCATATGAGCTATCGTTTCTCTATATACGATAAGATTTTTGAAAAAATTTTTGTTTTATCCCAATATTTTAAAAATAAATTTAATTTATTTTGGGATTTTCTTCGAGGGATTATAACTTTGGGGTAATGGAAGTATATTAACTCGGTTCAACATTTTTATTATCAGCTAAAAATGTACTTTCATATGAGCTATCGTTTCTCTATATACGATAAGATTTTTGAAAAAATTTTTGTTTTATCCCAATATTTTAAAAATAAATTTAATTTATTTTGGGATTTTCTTCGAGGGATTATAACTTTGGGGTAATGGAAGTATATTAACTCGGTTCAACATTTTTATTATCAGCTAAAAATGTACTTTCATATGAGCTATCGTTTCTCTATATACGATAAGATTTTTGAAAAAATTTTTGTTTTATCCCAATATTTTAAAAATAAATTTAATTTATTTTGGGATTTTCTTCGAGGGATTATAACTTTGGGGTAATGGAAGTATATTAACTCGGTTCAACATTTTTATTATCAGCTAAAAATGTACTTTCATATGAGCTATCGTTTCTCTATATACGATAAGATTTTTGAAAAAATTTTTGTTTTATCCCAATATTTTAAAAATAAATTTAATTTATTTTGGGATTTTCTTCGAGGGATTATAACTTTGGGGTAATGGAAGTATATTAACTCGGTTCAACATTTTTATTATCAGCTAAAAATGTACTTTCATATGAGCTATCGTTTCTCTATATACGATAAGATTTTTGAAAAAATTTTTGTTTTATCCCAATATTTTAAAAATAAATTTAATTTATTTTGGGATTTTCTTCGAGGGATTATAACTTTGGGGTAATGGAAGTATATTAACTCGGTTCAACATTTTTATTATCAGCTAAAAATGTACTTTCATATGAGCTATCGTTTCTCTATATACGATAAGATTTTTGAAAAAATTTTTGTTTTATCCCAATATTTTAAAAATAAATTTAATTTATTTTGGGATTTTCTTCGAGGGATTATAACTTTGGGGTAATGGAAGTATATTAACTCGGTTCAACATTTTTATTATCAGCTAAAAATGTACTTTCATATGAGCTATCGTTTCTCTATATACGATAAGATTTTTGAAAAAATTTTTGTTTTATCCCAATATTTTAAAAATAAATTTAATTTATTTTGGGATTTTCTTCGAGGGATTATAACTTTGGGGTAATGGAAGTATATTAACTCGGTTCAACATTTTTATTATCAGCTAAAAATGTACTTTCATATGAGCTATCGTTTCTCTATATACGATAAGATTTTTGAAAAAATTTTTGTTTTATCCCAATATTTTAAAAATAAATTTAATTTATTTTGGGATTTTCTTCGAGGGATTATAACTTTGGGGTAATGGAAGTATATTAACTCGGTTCAACATTTTTATTATCAGCTAAAAATGTACTTTCATATGAGCTATCGTTTCTCTATATACGATAAGATTTTTGAAAAAATTTTTGTTTTATCCCAATATTTTAAAAATAAATTTAATTTATTTTGGGATTTTCTTCGAGGGATTATAACTTTGGGGTAATGGAAGTATATTAACTCGGTTCAACATTTTTATTATCAGCTAAAAATGTACTTTCATATGAGCTATCGTTTCTCTATATACGATAAGATTTTTGAAAAAATTTTTGTTTTATCCCAATATTTTAAAAATAAATTTAATTTATTTTGGGATTTTCTTCGAGGGATTATAACTTTGGGGTAATGGAAGTATATTAACTCGGTTCAACATTTTTATTATCAGCTAAAAATGTACTTTCATATGAGCTATCGTTTCTCTATATACGATAAGATTTTTGAAAAAATTTTTGTTTTATCCCAATATTTTAAAAATAAATTTAATTTATTTTGGGATTTTCTTCGAGGGATTATAACTTTGGGGTAATGGAAGTATATTAACTCGGTTCAACATTTTTATTATCAGCTAAAAATGTACTTTCATATGAGCTATCGTTTCTCTATATACGATAAGATTTTTGAAAAAATTTTTGTTTTATCCCAATATTTTAAAAATAAATTTAATTTATTTTGGGATTTTCTTCGAGGGATTATAACTTTGGGGTAATGGAAGTATATTAACTCGGTTCAACATTTTTATTATCAGCTAAAAATGTACTTTCATATGAGCTATCGTTTCTCTATATACGATAAGATTTTTGAAAAAATTTTTGTTTTATCCCAATATTTTAAAAATAAATTTAATTTATTTTGGGATTTTCTTCGAGGGATTATAACTTTGGGGTAATGGAAGTATATTAACTCGGTTCAACATTTTTATTATCAGCTAAAAATGTACTTTCATATGAGCTATCGTTTCTCTATATACGATAAGATTTTTGAAAAAATTTTTGTTTTATCCCAATATTTTAAAAATAAATTTAATTTATTTTGGGATTTTCTTCGAGGGATTATAACTTTGGGGTAATGGAAGTATATTAACTCGGTTCAACATTTTTATTATCAGCTAAAAATGTACTTTCATATGAGCTATCGTTTCTCTATATACGATAAGATTTTTGAAAAAATTTTTGTTTTATCCCAATATTTTAAAAATAAATTTAATTTATTTTGGGATTTTCTTCGAGGGATTATAACTTTGGGGTAATGGAAGTATATTAACTCGGTTCAACATTTTTATTATCAGCTAAAAATGTACTTTCATATGAGCTATCGTTTCTCTATATACGATAAGATTTTTGAAAAAATTTTTGTTTTATCCCAATATTTTAAAAATAAATTTAATTTATTTTGGGATTTTCTTCGAGGGATTATAACTTTGGGGCAATGGAAGTATATTAACTCGGTTCAACATTTTTATTATCAGCTAAAAATGTACTTTCATATGAGCTATCGTTTCTCTATATACGATAAGATTTTTGAAAAAATTTTTGTTTTATCCCAATATTTTAAAAATAAATTTAATTTATTTTGGGATTTTCTTCGAGGGATTATAACTTTGGGGCAATGGAAGTATATTAACTCGGTTCAACATTTTTATTATCAGCTAAAAATGTACTTTCATATGAGCTATCGTTTCTCTATATACGATAAGATTTTTGAAAAAATTTTTGTTTTATCCCAATATTTTAAAAATAAATTTAATTTATTTTGGGATTTTCTTCGAGGGATTATAACTTTGGGGTAATGGAAGTATATTAACTCGGTTCACCATTTTTATTATCAGCTAAAAATGTACTTTCATATGAGCTATCGTTTCTCTATATACGATAAGATTTTTGAAAAAATTTTTGTTTTATCCCAATATTTTAAAAATAAATTTAATTTATTTTGGGATTTTCTTCGAGGGATTATAACTTTGGGGCAATGGAAGTATATTAACTCGGTTCAACATTTTTATTATCAGCTAAAAATGTACTTTCATATGAGCTATCGTTTCTCTATATACGATAAGATTTTTGAAAAAATTTTTGTTTTATCCCAATATTTTAAAAATAAATTTAATTTATTTTGGGATTTTCTTCGAGGGATTATAACCTTGGGGCAATGGAAGTATATTAACTCGGTTCAACATTTTTATTATCAGCTAAAAATGTACTTTCATATGAGCTATCGTTTCTCTATATACGATAAGATTTTTGAAAAAATTTTTGTTTTACCCCAATATTTTAAAAATAAATTTAATTTATTTTGGGATTTTCTTCGAGGGATTATAACTTTGGGGTAATGGAAGTATATTAACTCGGTTCAACATTTTTATTATCAGCTAAAAATGTACTTTCATATGAGCTATCGTTTCTCTATATACGATAAGATTTTTGAAAAAATTTTTGTTTTACCCCAATATTTTAAAAATAAATTTAATTTATTTTGGGATTTTCTTCGAGGGATTATAACTTTGGGGTAATGGAAGTATATTAACTCGGTTCAACATTTTTATTATCAGCTAAAAATGTACTTTCATATGAGCTATCGTTTCTCTATATACGATAAGATTTTTGAAAAAATTTTTGTTTTACCCCAATATTTTAAAAATAAATTTAATTTATTTTGGGATTTTCTTCGAGGGATTATAACTTTGGGGTAATGGAAGTATATTAACTCGGTTCACCATTTTTATTATCAGCTAAAAATGTACTTTCATAAGAGCTATCGTTTCTCTATATACGATAAGATTTTTAAAAAAATTTTTGTTTTATCCCAATATTTTAAAAATAAATTTAATTTATTTTGGGATTTTCTTCGAGGGATTATAACTTTGGGGCAATGGAAGTATATTAACTCGGTTCACCATTTTTATTATCAGCTAAAAATGTACTTTCATATGAGCTATCGTTTCTCTATATACGATAAGATTTTTGAAAAAATTTTTGTTTTATCCCAATATTTTAAAAATAAATTTAATTTATTTTGGGATTTTCTTCGAGGGATTATAACTTTGGGGTAATGGAAGTATATTAACTCGGTTCACCATTTTTATTATCAGCTAAAAATGTACTTTCATAAGAGCTATCGTTTCTCTATATACGATAAGATTTTTGAAAAAATTTTTGTTTTATCCCAATATTTTAAAAATAAATTTAATTTATTTTGGGATTTTCTTCGAGGGATTATAACTTTGGGGCAATGGAAGTATATTAACTCGGTTCACCATTTTTATTATCAGCTAAAAATGTACTTTCATATGAGCTATCGTTTCTCTATATACGATAAGATTTTTGAAAAAATTTTTGTTTTATCCCAATATTTTAAAAATAAATTTAATTTATTTTGGGATTTTCTTCGAGGGATTATAACTTTGGGGTAATGGAAGTATATTAACTCGGTTCACCATTTTTATTATCAGCTAAAAATGTACTTTCATAAGAGCTATCGTTTCTCTATATACGATAAGATTTTTGAAAAAATTTTTGTTTTATCCCAATATTTTAAAAATAAATTTAATTTATTTTGGGATTTTCTTCGAGGGATTATAACTTTGGGGTAATGGAAGTATATTAACTCGGTTCACCATTTTTATTATCAGCTAAAAATGTACTTTCATAAGAGCTATCGTTTCTCTATATACGATAAGATTTTTGAAAAAATTTTTGTTTTATCCCAATATTTTAAAAATAAATTTAATTTATTTTGGGATTTTCTTCGAGGGATTATAACTTTGGGGCAATGGAAGTATATTAACTCGGTTCACCATTTTTATTATCAGCTAAAAATGTACTTTCATATGAGCTATCGTTTCTCTATATACGATAAGATTTTTGAAAAAATTTTTGTTTTATCCCAATATTTTAAAAATAAATTTAATTTATTTTGGGATTTTCTTCGAGGGATTATAACTTTGGGGCAATGGAAGTATATTAACTCGGTTCACCATTTTTATTATCAGCTAAAAATGTACTTTCATAAGAGCTATCGTTTCTCTATATACGATAAGATTTTTGAAAAAATTTTTGTTTTACCCCAATATTTTAAAAATAAATTTAATTTATTTTGGGATTTTCTTCGAGGGATTATAACTTTGGGGTAATGGAAGTATATTAACTCGGTTCACCATTTTTATTATCAGCTAAAAATGTACTTTCATAAGAGCTATCGTTTCTCTATATACGATAAGATTTTTGAAAAAATTTTTGTTTTACCCCAATATTTTAAAAATAAATTTAATTTATTTTGGGATTTTCTTCGAGGGATTATAACTTTGGGGTAATGGAAGTATATTAACTCGGTTCACCATTTTTATTATCAGCTAAAAATGTACTTTCATATGAGCTATCGTTTCTCTATATACGATAAGATTTTTGAAAAAATTTTTGTTTTATCCCAATATTTTAAAAATAAATTTAATTTATTTTGGGATTTTCTTCGAGGGATTATAACTTTGGGGCAATGGAAGTATATTAACTCGGTTCACCATTTTTATTATCAGCTAAAAATGTACTTTCATAAGAGCTATCGTTTCTCTATATACGATAAGATTTTTGAAAAAATTTTTGTTTTACCCCAATATTTTAAAAATAAATTTAATTTATTTTGGGATTTTCTTCGAGGGATTATAACTTTGGGGTAATGGAAGTATATTAACTCGGTTCACCATTTTTATTATCAGCTAAAAATGTACTTTCATAAGAGCTATCGTTTCTCTATATACGATAAGATTTTTGAAAAAATTTTTGTTTTATCCCAATATTTTAAAAATAAATTTAATTTATTTTGGGATTTTCTTCGAGGGATTATAACTTTGGGGCAATGGAAGTATATTAACTCGGTTCACCATTTTTATTATCAGCTAAAAATGTACTTTCATATGAGCTATCGTTTCTCTATATACGATAAGATTTTTGAAAAAATTTTTGTTTTATCCCAATATTTTAAAAATAAATTTAATTTATTTTGGGATTTTCTTCGAGGGATTATAACTTTGGGGTAATGGAAGTATATTAACTCGGTTCACCATTTTTATTATCAGCTAAAAATGTACTTTCATAAGAGCTATCGTTTCTCTATATACGATAAGATTTTTGAAAAAATTTTTGTTTTATCCCAATATTTTAAAAATAAATTTAATTTATTTTGGGATTTTCTTCGAGGGATTATAACTTTGGGGTAATGGAAGTATATTAACTCGGTTCACCATTTTTATTATCAGCTAAAAATGTACTTTCATATGAGCTATCGTTTCTCTATATACGATAAGATTTTTGAAAAAATTTTTGTTTTATCCCAATATTTTAAAAATAAATTTAATTTATTTTGGGATTTTCTTCGAGGGATTTTAACTTTGGGGCAATGGAAGTATATTAACTCGGTTCACCATTTTTATTATCAGCTAAAAATGTACTTTCATAAGAGCTATCGTTTCTCTATATACGATAAGATTTTTGAAAAAATTTTTGTTTTACCCCAATATTTTAAAAATAAATTTAATTTATTTTGGGATTTTCTTCGAGGGATTATAACTTTGGGGCAATGGAAGTATATTAACTCGGTTCACCATTTTTATTATCAGCTAAAAATGTACTTTCATAAGAGCTATCGTTTCTCTATATACGATAAGATTTTTGAAAAAATTTTTGTTTTACCCCAATATTTTAAAAATAAATTTAATTTATTTTGGGATTTTCTTCGAGGGATTATAACTTTGGGGTAATGGAAGTATATTAACTCGGTTCACCATTTTTATTATCAGCTAAAAATGTACTTTCATAAGAGCTATCGTTTCTCTATATACGATAAGATTTTTGAAAAAATTTTTGTTTTATCCCAATATTTTAAAAATAAATTTAATTTATTTTGGGATTTTCTTCGAGGGATTATAACTTTGGGGCAATGGAAGTATATTAACTCGGTTCACCATTTTTATTATCAGCTAAAAATGTACTTTCATATGAGCTATCGTTTCTCTATATACGATAAGATTTTTGAAAAAATTTTTGTTTTATCCCAATATTTTAAAAATA
Organism: Meloidogyne enterolobii; assembly: GCA_963681835.1. NCBI lineage: Eukaryota > Metazoa > Nematoda > Chromadorea > Rhabditida > Meloidogynidae > Meloidogyne > Meloidogyne enterolobii. Next base: position 10,124 of record CAVMJV010000556.1, read on the forward strand.
AATTTAATTTATTTTGGGATTTTCTTCGAGGGATTATAACTTTGGGGTAATGGAAGTATATTAACTCGGTTCACCATTTTTATTATCAGCTAAAAATGTACTTTCATATGAGCTATCGTTTCTCTATATACGATAAGATTTTTGAAAAAATTTTTGTTTTATCCCAATATTTTAAAAATAAATTTAATTTATTTTGGGATTTTCTTCGAGGGATTATAACTTTGGGGCAATGGAAGTATATTAACTCGGTTCACCATTTTTATTATCAGCTAAAAATGTACTTTCATATGAGCTATCGTTTCTCTATATACGATAAGATTTTTGAAAAAATTTTTGTTTTATCCCAATATTTTAAAAATAAATTTAATTTATTTTGGGATTTTCTTCGAGGGATTATAACTTTGGGGCAATGGAAGTATATTAACTCGGTTCACCATTTTTATTATCAGCTAAAAATGTACTTTCATATGAGCTATCGTTTCTCTATATACGATAAGATTTTTGAAAAAATTTTTGTTTTATCCCAATATTTTAAAAATAAATTTAATTTATTTTGGGATTTTCTTCGAGGGATTATAACTTTGGGGCAATGGAAGTATATTAACTCGGTTCACCATTTTTATTATCAGCTAAAAATGTACTTTCATATGAGCTATCGTTTCTCTATATACGATAAGATTTTTGAAAAAATTTTTGTTTTATCCCAATATTTTAAAAATAAATTTAATTTATTTTGGGATTTTCTTCGAGGGATTATAACTTTGGGGCAATGGAAGTATATTAACTCGGTTCACCATTTTTATTATCAGCTAAAAATGTACTTTCATATGAGCTATCGTTTCTCTATATACGATAAGATTTTTGAAAAAATTTTTGTTTTATCCCAATATTTTAAAAATAAATTTAATTTATTTTGGGATTTTCTTCGAGGGATTATAACTTTGGGGTAATGGAAGTATATTAACTCGGTTCACCATTTTTATTATCAGCTAAAAATGTACTTTCATATGAGCTATCGTTTCTCTATATACGATAAGATTTTTGAAAAAATTTTTGTTTTATCCCAATATTTTAAAAATAAATTTAATTTATTTTGGGATTTTCTTCGAGGGATTATAACTTTGGGGCAATGGAAGTATATTAACTCGGTTCACCATTTTTATTATCAGCTAAAAATGTACTTTCATATGAGCTATCGTTTCTCTATATACGATAAGATTTTTGAAAAAATTTTTGTTTTATCCCAATATTTTAAAAATAAATTTAATTTATTTTGGGATTTTCTTCGAGGGATTATAACTTTGGGGCAATGGAAGTATATTAACTCGGTTCACCATTTTTATTATCAGCTAAAAATGTACTTTCATATGAGCTATCGTTTCTCTATATACGATAAGATTTTTGAAAAAATTTTTGTTTTATCCCAATATTTTAAAAATAAATTTAATTTATTTTGGGATTTTCTTCGAGGGATTATAACTTTGGGGCAATGGAAGTATATTAACTCGGTTCACCATTTTTATTATCAGCTAAAAATGTACTTTCATATGAGCTATCGTTTCTCTATATACGATAAGATTTTTGAAAAAATTTTTGTTTTATCCCAATATTTTAAAAATAAATTTAATTTATTTTGGGATTTTCTTCGAGGGATTATAACTTTGGGGCAATGGAAGTATATTAACTCGGTTCACCATTTTTATTATCAGCTAAAAATGTACTTTCATATGAGCTATCGTTTCTCTATATACGATAAGATTTTTGAAAAAATTTTTGTTTTATCCCAATATTTTAAAAATAAATTTAATTTATTTTGGGATTTTCTTCGAGGGATTATAACTTTGGGGCAATGGAAGTATATTAACTCGGTTCACCATTTTTATTATCAGCTAAAAATGTACTTTCATATGAGCTATCGTTTCTCTATATACGATAAGATTTTTGAAAAAATTTTTGTTTTATCCCAATATTTTAAAAATAAATTTAATTTATTTTGGGATTTTCTTCGAGGGATTATAACTTTGGGGCAATGGAAGTATATTAACTCGGTTCACCATTTTTATTATCAGCTAAAAATGTACTTTCATATGAGCTATCGTTTCTCTATATACGATAAGATTTTTGAAAAAATTTTTGTTTTATCCCAATATTTTAAAAATAAATTTAATTTATTTTGGGATTTTCTTCGAGGGATTATAACTTTGGGGCAATGGAAGTATATTAACTCGGTTCACCATTTTTATTATCAGCTAAAAATGTACTTTCATATGAGCTATCGTTTCTCTATATACGATAAGATTTTTGAAAAAATTTTTGTTTTATCCCAATATTTTAAAAATAAATTTAATTTATTTTGGGATTTTCTTCGAGGGATTATAACTTTGGGGCAATGGAAGTATATTAACTCGGTTCACCATTTTTATTATCAGCTAAAAATGTACTTTCATATGAGCTATCGTTTCTCTATATACGATAAGATTTTTGAAAAAATTTTTGTTTTATCCCAATATTTTAAAAATAAATTTAATTTATTTTGGGATTTTCTTCGAGGGATTATAACTTTGGGGCAATGGAAGTATATTAACTCGGTTCACCATTTTTATTATCAGCTAAAAATGTACTTTCATATGAGCTATCGTTTCTCTATATACGATAAGATTTTTGAAAAAATTTTTGTTTTATCCCAATATTTTAAAAATAAATTTAATTTATTTTGGGATTTTCTTCGAGGGATTATAACTTTGGGGCAATGGAAGTATATTAACTCGGTTCACCATTTTTATTATCAGCTAAAAATGTACTTTCATATGAGCTATCGTTTCTCTATATACGATAAGATTTTTGAAAAAATTTTTGTTTTATCCCAATATTTTAAAAATAAATTTAATTTATTTTGGGATTTTCTTCGAGGGATTATAACTTTGGGGCAATGGAAGTATATTAACTCGGTTCACCATTTTTATTATCAGCTAAAAATGTACTTTCATATGAGCTATCGTTTCTCTATATACGATAAGATTTTTGAAAAAATTTTTGTTTTATCCCAATATTTTAAAAATAAATTTAATTTATTTTGGGATTTTCTTCGAGGGATTATAACTTTGGGGTAATGGAAGTATATTAACTCGGTTCACCATTTTTATTATCAGCTAAAAATGTACTTTCATATGAGCTATCGTTTCTCTATATACGATAAGATTTTTGAAAAAATTTTTGTTTTATCCCAATATTTTAAAAATAAATTTAATTTATTTTGGGATTTTCTTCGAGGGATTATAACTTTGGGGCAATGGAAGTATATTAACTCGGTTCACCATTTTTATTATCAGCTAAAAATGTACTTTCATATGAGCTATCGTTTCTCTATATACGATAAGATTTTTGAAAAAATTTTTGTTTTATCCCAATATTTTAAAAATAAATTTAATTTATTTTGGGATTTTCTTCGAGGGATTATAACTTTGGGGCAATGGAAGTATATTAACTCGGTTCACCATTTTTATTATCAGCTAAAAATGTACTTTCATATGAGCTATCGTTTCTCTATATACGATAAGATTTTTGAAAAAATTTTTGTTTTATCCCAATATTTTAAAAATAAATTTAATTTATTTTGGGATTTTCTTCGAGGGATTATAACTTTGGGGCAATGGAAGTATATTAACTCGGTTCACCATTTTTATTATCAGCTAAAAATGTACTTTCATATGAGCTATCGTTTCTCTATATACGATAAGATTTTTGAAAAAATTTTTGTTTTATCCCAATATTTTAAAAATAAATTTAATTTATTTTGGGATTTTCTTCGAGGGATTATAACTTTGGGGCAATGGAAGTATATTAACTCGGTTCACCATTTTTATTATCAGCTAAAAATGTACTTTCATATGAGCTATCGTTTCTCTATATACGATAAGATTTTTGAAAAAATTTTTGTTTTATCCCAATATTTTAAAAATAAATTTAATTTATTTTGGGATTTTCTTCGAGGGATTATAACTTTGGGGCAATGGAAGTATATTAACTCGGTTCACCATTTTTATTATCAGCTAAAAATGTACTTTCATATGAGCTATCGTTTCTCTATATACGATAAGATTTTTGAAAAAATTTTTGTTTTATCCCAATATTTTAAAAATAAATTTAATTTATTTTGGGATTTTCTTCGAGGGATTATAACTTTGGGGCAATGGAAGTATATTAACTCGGTTCACCATTTTTATTATCAGCTAAAAATGTACTTTCATATGAGCTATCGTTTCTCTATATACGATAAGATTTTTGAAAAAATTTTTGTTTTATCCCAATATTTTAAAAATAAATTTAATTTATTTTGGGATTTTCTTCGAGGGATTATAACTTTGGGGCAATGGAAGTATATTAACTCGGTTCACCATTTTTATTATCAGCTAAAAATGTACTTTCATATGAGCTATCGTTTCTCTATATACGATAAGATTTTTGAAAAAATTTTTGTTTTATCCCAATATTTTAAAA